>CAUYQG010154874.1:0-16049 GCA_963574415.1 Tarsius wallacei
ACAGAAACAAAAAACTGAGTATCACATGTTCTCACTCATATAGTAGACCTTGATCACCCAACGTATTACCACAAGAAAATGACTGACAGTGGTGGGAAACGATAGGGGGGTGGGAGGGATAGGGGAAGCAATTAATGGCAGTAAATACCTGTCTGGGGATGGGGGGACACTTCTTACAAACTAGGGTGCCTGAACGAGACATATTTGTGTACCTAACCCTTAAATGTACCCCTCAATATCACAATTAAAAAAAAATGAGAAAGAAAAAAAAAAAAAACTCACTGGACAGTGCTGGCCTAGAACCTTGACCTTCTAGGTTGAGTGGCAGAATGAGTGCATTTTGTAGTTGTATCCATCATTTCTGGTGGCTGAGGAGGCTGGGAGTACACAGGCCATGAGGCAGGGATTTCACCCTCTTCCATCCTGGTGGCCTCAAATCCATACCAGCTGTCAGGGTCACAAAATGCTGGGTATGCCTGGAAGAAGGGCAGAGGCACAGGGAGCCCATGCCCATTTACCCTGCTGCATCTTCTATGTCCCTTGTGCTGCCTGTTATTGGCTGCTTCAGGGAAAACAAAAGTAAAGGCAGCCGTGGATCAAGTCCTCACCATCATTTTCATCATCCACAGACCTGGATCAGGCTGTGCAGCCTCAGTTTGTGCAGAGGCTGCCTCAGGTATGCAAATGAGTGTTTTATGCAAATGATGCTTTATGCAAATGAGTGCATTCTCTGTTTTGCACACTACGCTGAGCCGGGCCTTTGTACTTACCCCAGGACCTGGCACAGTGCTTGGCACATCAAAGTACTCAGCAAGCATTCGCTAGGCTGACATGGATCTGACACAGATCCCAAGGGACCTGACAACCAGATAATTTCCACGTGGGACATCTTCCTTTCAGTTCAAGGAAGGAGAGAGATGCTATAATAATGAGATAATGAGGACGAATGACGTGTATATGTAAAAATGGGAATACAGAGTATGAGTTTATTAAAATTAGAATTATGCAAAAAGTGATTCCATTTGTGAAGATGTACAAGTTATGAGAACCTTTTCTCCTTTAAAAATGACTTAACTATTGTTACGCATGCCAGATTGGTTAGGACAGACGTGTTCAGACAGATGTGTCCTCCTCTGTGACATGGGAGCAGCTACCTCTGGGTTGTGTAAGGATAAAATGAGATAATGCATGAAAAAATGTAGCATCTTCTTTGGTACATAACAAATGCTAAGTGCAAGGTAGTAATTATTGTTATTTTTGCACTAGAAATATGTGTGATAACAAAAGAGCAGGACTTTCGGCATCCCTGTCATGTTATGGCTGCTGCTGCCCTCGCCCTTGGGGCGGGGACTGGACGGCTCTGGGCCTGGGGGTGGCCTCTGCATCCCGACAGCCCAGCCCTCAGCCTGCAGGACAGCGGGGCCAAGTCCCCACTGCGCGCTCCCAGCAAGAGGGCGCTGCCAGCCTTCTCATGCTTTTTTATGCTTCTTGGTTTAAGCCATGGGGGTTTGGAGGGATTTTTTTTTTTTTATTTCAGGTCTGTCATCTTTGCAAATGAGATTGCCCTTTGCATCAAATTCACACAACACAGGGACACTCTTCAGTTTTCTTTTTGTTGCCTTCTCTCCTCTGTTCTGTTCTAGTCCTGCAGCTACTAATGAGGGCTGTGTCAGCTCCCTGGGAGGACAGGAAGAGCTGCCTTCTCTCCTCTCTCTTTCTCTTGCTGTCTGTGTGTGTGTGTGTGTATGTGTGCATGCACGCGCACGCGCGCGCCCCATCTCCTTGTCTCTCTGTCTCTGTGTATGTGTCCCTGTCTCTTTGCCTCTCTGTCACTCTCTGTCTCTCTTTCTCTGTATGTGTGTGTGTTTCTGTCTCCTTACCTCTCTGTGGGTCCCTGTCCTTTTATCTCTCTCTCTCTCTGTCTCTGTCTCACTGTCTGTGTATGTGTGTGTGTGTGTGTGTGTGTGTGTGTTTCCCTATCTCTTTGCCTCTCTCTTTGTGTGTATGTGTCCCTGTCTCTTTGCTTCTCTGTCACTCTCTGTCTCTGTCTCTCTCTCTTTCTCTGTATGAGTGTGTGTGTGTGTGGGGGGGTGTTCCTGTCTCCTTGCCTTTCTGTGTGTGTCCCTGCCCCTTTCTCTCTGTCTCTGTCTCACTGTCTCTCTCTGTGTGTGTTTCCCTATCTCTTTGCTCTCTTTGTGTGTGTGTCCTTGTCTCTTTGTCTCTCTGTCACTCTCTGTCTCTGTGTGTGTGTGTGTTCCTGTCTCCTTGCCTCTCTGTGTGTGTCCCTGTCCCTTTCTCTCTCTCTGTCTCTGTCTCACTGTCTCTGTGTGTGTGTGTTTCCCTATCTCTTTGCCTCTCTCTTTGTGTGTACGTGTCCCTGTCTCTTTGCCTGTCTGTCACTCTCTGTCTCTGTCTCTCTTTCTCTGTATGTGTGTGTGGGGGGGTGTTCCTGTCTCCTTGCCCTTCTGTGTGTGTCCCTGCCCCTTTCTCTCTCTGTCTCTGTCTCGCTGTCTCTGTGTGTGTGTGTTTCCCTATCTCTTTGCCTCTCTCTGTGTGTGTGTGTCCTTGTCTCTTTGTCTCTCTGTCACTCTCTGTCTCTCTCTCTCTTTCTCTGTGTGTGTGTGTGTGTGTGTGTGTGTTCCTGTCTCCTTGCCTCTCTGTGTATGTCCCTGTCCCTTTCTCTTTCTCTGTCTCTGTCTCGCTGTCTCTGTGTGTTTCCCTATCTCTTTGCCTCTCTCCCTATCTCTGTGTCTGTGTCTGTCTCTCTCTCATACACACGCACACACACACAGACTCAGGGGAGCTGATCTTCTTGCCTGTCCCTCCCATCCCTCCTCTTCCCCACCATTCACTCTTTATCTTGCTGTTTCACACCTTCTTCCTCCATCTCTCTCTGTGACTCTCTGAATCCCAGCACATCTTCTATTTCCCCTCTCGTAATAAGTGTGACGGAAGTATTTGCTGTTATAATTACATCTCCCTCTTTTGTCTCTCTCTCCTCCTGTGTCTCTCCGTCTTTGTAATCTTTCTGTGTCTCTTGGTAACTGGCTATTTTTGTCTCTTTCTGGCTCCTCATCTCACTCTCTCCCTCTCAGTATTTCTCTGTCGTCATCTTCCTGTGCATCTATTTCTGGTCCTCTCTTCTCCCTTGTCTGTCGCTCTTTGGTCCTCTGTGGCCCCTGAATCTTCTAAGCCCCTCTGGGGGCTGTGGTCTGAAATGAAGGAAGTAATAAGAAGGAACGTGCCCCTGTCTGCCCCCAACCTCAGTCACCACCACCACCTTAAAGGAGCACCAGCAAAGGCTACACTCCCAGAGTGAAGCTGCCTTCCCCAGGCCTGAGATGAAAATCCATCTCCCCTCTTACAGCCCTTTTTCGTGAAGAGAAAATTCTGCACATGGGGCCCTGCCTGGAAAAACTTCTGGTTGAGGAAGTCATTTTTCCATGCTAGCAAAACGAACTTTAAGACACCAAATGTCTTGAAACAAAATCTTGGTAGCTGTTTAACTGATTTAGTCTTCCAGTAGACATGCAGAATAAACTAAGCCGTTTCTAAGTAAAGCATTGCACTTTATCTAACCTTCCCAAAACCTGTTTTTGGATATTTTATCCCACTCTTTTTGTGTCTCGTTATAACCTTTTCATAGTAGGAGAACTGACGTTATTATTGTCTCCATGTAAGAAAACTGAACTGAGACACACACAGAAAGATACAATGACTTGCTCACTGTGGCTGTTACTTCCATTGTTTCCTGGCCCAGAATCCTCATCTTCTGGGGACTGTGAACCCCCTCCCTCCCCTCCAAACCCATCAGTTCTGGGACTCAAAAACTCCCTTGGGAAATCTCAAACATCTCAGACCAAACTTACCCAGGAGCATCCGTGTGGCTTTGATGCACATCGTGTCTCTTTTAAATTGTCATCCTCAGCCACGTGGGCTCCCACAGTCTCCAGGCCGCATGGCTCAGAGATTTGATCTCTTCTTCATCTCAGTCTAAGGCCATGAGACTTACAACCTCGCAGCAAGAAACCCTGGTGACAGAAGGAGCTTTCGGAGGGTTTGGTGGAATACATTACTCAAACACTTGGATTTCCACAACAGTAGCGAAACTTAATTCCTGCTATGATACTGAGATAAACAAAATGTAATCTACAGCATTGTTCTTGCTCATCCAAATCTTATCTTCTTTTTCCATGTAAGCGATTGAAAAAAAATTACAGAGGCCTTCTGGAGCATTACCTTATTTGGGTCCGATTTTAACCAGAACGTCAAAAATTTCATACTGAAGGCAAGTGCGTCGTGGCTGTAAATGCAGGCAGATTTCAAGGTGAAGTAACTCCCCTGTACAATCGCGAATGCAAATGTTTAAAGCTACTCAACAATTTTCCCCTTGCAGCTGCCCATTTTATCTCTTGCAAAACTAGTAATGATACAAGCAGTTGATTATGGTTTACAATTGCAATAAACCTCTCAGAATTGGTTGTTTCCAAAATAAATAGCCATTCTGTTAAATGTTAAATAACAAGTCATAAACTGCTGAAAACAACCAATTTCTTGTGGATTATTGCCTGAATAAATTTCAGTAGGAATGGCAGATCATTAAGCTGTAAGCACCATGGAGCAAAACCATTGAATTTTTTTTTTTGAAAAATCAATCAATTAACTTAAATCCATCAAAAGGAACTCCCGTCTTACAAACCAAATCATACTACATATTTTAACATCTTCTTTGGAACTCTTCCTTTGCTTGTCCTAGTTAGCCATATTCTTGCCAACATCCTCCCATTATTTTCCAGAGGTGAGGAACACCTAGCCAACCTGAGTGGTCAGATTGGCCCATTCTGAGAGCATGCAGTTTTCCTGAGCTGCGTTTTCTAGAATCTACAAGTCGCCAGTGTTCCAAATGATAAAACGCAGACCTGTCCGCTAAGTTAAACATTTGAGTCAAGGCTCAGTGGCAAATGTATTCACACTGCAGTTCTAATAGAGGCTGTTCTCGTCAGAGGAGCCAACTTCATCGGGATGATTGACAGAAGATTCCTCACCATAGCAACCAGGGTTATCTCTCTGGAATAACAACATTAACCTCCTTCATAACCAGTTTTTCGTCTTTAAGTATAAAAGGCAGCTGCATGCATCTCGTATGAGCCTTTATTTTTATTTTTGAATGAACAGTTAGCACTTATGTAAAAATAGGACAAGATGCAGAGAAACCAAATTAATTTTGAATTCCTCCTGGAAAAAAAACATGACAATGGTTCCTGTAGGCAGAACAGTTAAAGGGCAGGAAGAGTTCCGGTCTCTTCCGAGCACAGGGCAATGGCAGGGAGGTTTCTATTTATCTGCCGCCTCTGAAACAGCCCACTGCATTGATTTGCTTTGTGCGGTTGTGGGGGGCAGGGAGGTTACAAAGAATTTTTTCAGATTTTATTTCTGTCTTATTCTTTGTCCTCACAACTCCTAACACACATACACACACACACACACACACACACACACACACACACACAAAACCTTAGATGCGCTCAGGTGCAAAGCAATAAACCAACTGTGGAAAAATGGCGGGAAAACGTATATTCTACCTGAAAAATATGCATAACCTATCACCTTTTTGAAATAAATTGTTAAAAGGACCCTGAACCGCCTCCTCTGTCTCCCATCTCACATTTCGTGGAAGTTGAGACATCCGTGTCTTGATATGTCATGGAAGCATCTCTCCAGCCCCTCACCCACATGCTGTGCCACACTCTGGGCCTGCCTTCTGATGCCATTCTCTGCAAGTGACAAGTGTGGCACTCAAGCCGTGAGGAATAAAAGCTATGACAAGGGAAGACAAACTGTAAACCTGGACAAGCCACCACCAGCCCAGGCAAGTTCTCCCTCCATCATCCTATCTCAGGTCCAGTTTACAGTGGAACCAACTGCTCTGTAGCTGCTGTCTTGTGAGGTTGAGCGATTTTTCTTGCGTCTGTATCGCTGGAGGTCACAATTTCTTTCTTTTTTTTTAAGAAAGCATGCTTACATTTACCTTTGGCTTTATTTTTTATCTTTTTCTCTGTATAAGTTTAAGGGATACAGGCATAATTTTGTTACATACATACACTGCATCATGGTGAAGTCTTGGCTTTTAGTGCACCCATCACCCAAGTAATACACATGGTACCAGTTAAGTAATTTTTCTTTTTTTTTTTTTTGAGTTGGAGTCTCACTCTGTCGCCCAGACTGGAGTGCAGTGGCCGCTCCCGGCCACCGCAACCTCGACCTGCTGGGCTCCGGCGATCCTTCCGCCTCAGCCTTCCAACTAGCTGGAACTACAGGAGCGCGCTACCACGCCTGGCTAATTTTTGATTTATCGTAGAGATGAGAAGTAATTTTTCATCACCCTCCCTGCATCCAGCCCTCTTCTGAGCTTCCACTGTCCATCATTCCATACTCTGCATCCATGTAGAGCTCCTACTAAGTCATGTATGAGTGCACAGCGTTTTTCTGAGTTGTTTCATTTAAGGTAAAGACCTCCTTAGCCTAAGGCTCTAGTTGTAACCTCAGAGAACTTCGAACCTGGGCTAAGGAGCAATTTTGTGCTAAGTCTGGAAGCAGGAAGAGCTCTTGGAGATACTTATTGTACTGGACACAAATGTTGACGCCTCCTCAGATTCCCTCAGGGCTGCCTTTTTTCCAGAAGTGCAGCCCACTTCTCACGCCCCTCACACCCACCTCAGCATTGCTGCCTCTGCCTTTCATTCCCTTTTTCATTTGATCAGGAAGTATTACCAAGCATCTCTAGATCCATCTGGAATCCAAGTGGAAGCCCTGCGCTGTGTGACCCCCAGCCCCACTGCCAGACATGTGTCTTCAAGGTTGCCCTTCCACTCCAAGATCTGGATAAGATGCCACAGCGCCATGGACAAGGAACCTGGCTTTCTGAACAGCTTCTGAGGAACCAGATGATACCCAGAAGTACAGGGTGTTGCCACTCCGGAAGTGAACCTAAACCCAGGTAACTGGAGGTGTAGAGACAGTTTCTCCCTCCACCTTGATGCCTGATTTATCCTGACAAAATTTCTGAAGAAGTCCCATCGACTGAGAGGACACACTTGAAGGGTAGCCTGTGTCTCTGGCCATTCTCCAAGAAGCAGTGTCCAAGACAGCACCATTGTGTCCCCTTGATCCTCCTCTTTCCTGCCTTTTCTCCTCTTTCCTTCCTTACCCTGCTAGGTTTTCACCTCCCACGTAAGGTAGCCACACTGTAATCTTTGCCTCAGGCTCTGCCTGGAGGATGGAGGACTGAGAAAACCACCTAGAGAAATCACTCAGGGCAGAAGAGTGGGTGGTGAAAAGCATGGCCCTTTTCTATGGATCAGCCCAAGACTCTCCCCATTATTTGCTAAATGATCCCCGACTTTTCAGCAACCTCTGGTAGTGGACAAGTTTCCTGACAGCTGAGGCCTGAGGAAGAGTTGGTTAATTGCTTTGAAGATGTAGTATAAAGACCTATTTACTTAATTGACAAAGGGCTTGACTGGAAGACATTGAAGCCTCCCTGCAGCCAAGATGTTTCCCTGAAAACAAAAAAGAAGTTTCCTTGAATAGTCAAAAGAACAATAGCAATAGCAGCAACGTCCCAAGTCACAAACTGCCAGGGCTTTGGGACCCAGGAGACTTACAGACTCCCTTAGACGCCTACAGAGGTGACCTCCCCTTTCCAGAGGAAAGAAATCTGATGATGCGCCTCCCCTCCCTTTCAATGCCCTCCTCACAGAGTCTTGCTAAACCTTCCACCTCGTGTAAATATTTTATCATTTATAGTTGTGTTGGTTTATTCATGCACTGGGCCCAGCCGTCCTGTGATCTCTCTGTTTGTGTGGAGTCTGTGTGTGACTGGTTGGTTGCAGCTGGTGCTAATGAGGCCAAAACTGGGTTCAGTTCCCAAGGGAGCCAGTTAACTTCACTCTGCTCAGTGGCTGGAGGCTGCACCCAACAGCTCTGGTTGGAACTTGTGTTGTATGTCCTGGATGAAGGGCACCGGGTGGAGGGAGGGGGCAGGGGTGTGGAGGGAGGGAGCAGACAATTCTATGTGTAGCCCTCACCCCTGCTGGAGAAATAGCTACCATAGCTACCATACCCATAGTACCTTTATCCTCAGTGCTGGTTTTTGTTTTATTTTTTCCAGGATAACCTATTTGATCCTCTCTATGGTTACAGGGCAAGTCTCTCTCTCTCTCTCTCTCTCTCTCTCTCTCTCTCTTTCTTTTTCTTTTTTCTTTTTTTCTGAGTGAGAGTCTCACTCTGTTGCCCAGACTGGAGTGCAGTTGCTTATGGAAGTCTAGACCTCTTGGGCTCAGGCCATCTTTCTGCCTCAGCCTCTCAAGTTGCTGGGTCTACAGGCATGCACCACCATGGCCAGCTGATTTTTTAAAAATAATTTTTTTTGTAAAGATGAGGTCTAGCTATGTTGCCCAGGCTGGTCTTGAACTGCTGGGCTCAAGCAATCCTCTTGCCTCAGCCTCTCAGAGTGCTGGGTTTACAGGCGTGAGCCACTGCACCCCGCCTGCATGTATGTTTTTTTAAATTTTCCTTTTTCATTCAATCAGGAAGTATTACCAAGCACTTTTATGCATTAAAGCGAATGACACAACTGTGCTTGGATTTTCTTCAACATTCATTCTTTATTCACTAGGTCACACAGTCCCTGGGGCGGGGCATCCGTGGACATAAAAGAGTACAAGGTAGAGTCACAGATTTTGGAATAATATTTAGTGAAAATATTCAAGCAAAAAATCATTCATTTATTTGTTCACTCAACCAATATTTATTGACCACCTATTATGTCTCAGGCACTAGAGATACCATAATGAATACAACATTGTAAAATTTCTGCTCTGTAGAGCTTATATTCCAGGCAGGGGGCAATGCAATAGACGATAGATAAGAAAAGTTAGTAAAAAAAAAAAAAAAAAAAGTCCGGTAGATGACTGTTAGGTTTGAACGAGAAGAATAAGGCAGGAAACGGGCAGACGTTACTGCAACTGTAACAGGGAGGTCAGGGCCGACCTCGATGGAAAGTGACGTTTAGGGCAAGGGCCTGAAGGGGGCGAGTGTGAGCCACGTGGATCGCAGAAGGAACCGCAAAGGCGGCGGCGTGGCGGGGGCGCGCGGTGTGTGGCATGATGGAGGAACAGCAAGGGGCCAGTGTGGCTGGGGCAGAGTGAGCCACGGGGAAGCAGTGGGAGACAGAGCCAAGAAAAAAGGGAGGAAGGAGGGTCAGGCAGGGTCTGCAGGCCCTTGTAAGGGCTTTGGCTTCTTTCTGAAGGAGTCAGAAAAGGCTTCATCAAAGAGGTTGCTTTTGAGCTGGATCTCAAAGGCTGAGTAGTGTTAATTCATTCATCTGCACGCCCATTGAAGCAGGTGCTGCCGGACAGACCGAGTGATTCAGGAGATGACATGTGCATGTACCAGGCAGGGTTTTCAGACTTGAAGATGGAGTGGAGTTAGCATTTGCTTTTTTTTGTAAAGATGAGGTCTCGCTATGTTGCCCAGGCAGGTCTCAAGCAATCCTCTTGCCTCAGCCTCTCGGAGTGCTGGGATTACAGGCATGAGCCACTGCACCCCACCTGCTTGTGTGAGCCCATCTCCACACACTCATACACGCTACCTACCAGCCTGGAACCCATCAAGGCTTATACGATTGTTCGTGATGGGAACCCACACCAGGCCTAGGATTACTTTGTCTACCAGTCAGGCAGATGGGGACTCAGAACAGATATAGAAATGTGTCATTTCTTGGCCGGGAGCTTTGGCTTAAGCCTGTAATCGCAACACTTTGGGAGGTTGAGGCAAGAGGATTGCATGGGCCCAGGAGTTTGAGACCAACCTGGGCCATATAATGAGTCCTTATCATTGCAAAAAATAAAATAAATTAGCCAAGTATGGCAGCACGCAGCTACAGTCCCAGCTACTCTGGAGGCTGAGATGGAAGGATCGCCCAAGCCCAGGAAGTTGAGGATGGAGTGAGCCATGATTGTGCCTCTACACTCCAGCCTAGGTGACAGAGTGAGACTCTGAAAAAAAAAAAAAGAAAAGAAAAAAGAAATGTGTCATTTCTTGCACCGTAGAGTTATAGACATCAGTTCACGCCTGCCAAAGAAACAAATGAAAATTACTGACAAAGCAAACCGAAGGCAGATAAGTGAGGAGAAAGCAAACGCTCCCTGGATTCCAAGCAAGAAGGGATCACATTGGGTACTAGAGGAAGAACCAGAGGAGCAGGTGAGATTTGAGCGCGCCTTGAAGTTCGGGTGAGATGCGAATGGCAAGTCCATGTCCCTGTGTGTGTGTGGCGAGGGTGTTGGACATGTGTAGGGGTCAGGAAGAGGACTGTGCAAATTGGAATGGAGTGACTGTGTTGGGAGATGGTAGGAACGGGCTGGCAAAGAGGCAGGCAGATGGTGGCATCCTGCAGTTGCCAGCTGGAAAAGTTCAGACTTTTGCTGACAGCGAGTCTCTGCTGCTGATGGCCAGGTTGCAGCAGCAGGTTGTGCAAATACATGCATACGTGGTGGCCTTGCCAGATATAAATGTAAGAGGCTCAGTTAAATCTGGATGTCAGATAAACAACGAATAAGTTTGTAGTATAAGAAAATCCCATGAACTATTTGGGACATACATGCAGGGTGCCCAGGTAAATTCCAATTTCACATAAACCACACACATATTTTTAGTACAATTATATCTTGCAATATTTGGGATATTATACCAAAAAAAAATTTATTGCTTATATAAACTTCAAATTTAACTGGACAGTCTGTATTTTTTTATTTGCTAAATATGGCCACCACTATGTGGTGCTGAATAAATTCTGCAAACCCCAGGGCAAAGCCCCCTCTCATTACTCCACCTGTCTTGGAGAACTCTGCTGCTAGAAAGCCCATTCCTCGACCACCCTCAGCCCGGCTTTCTAAGGGCCCCAGTTCTTTTTCTTTTTCTTTCCTTTTTTTTCTTTCTTTGTGGACAGGGTCTCACTCTGGCACTCATGTCACTCAGCCTGGAGTGTAGAGGCACGATCTCCACTCACTGCAATATCGACCTCCAGGGCTCAGGTAATCATCTGCTTCAGTCTTCCAAGTAGCTGGGACTACAGGCATGCACTAACTAACATGCCTCACTAAATTTTGTTGTGTTTTTTTTTTTTGTAGAGATGAGGTCTTACTATGTTGTCCAGGCTGGTCTCAAATTCGTGAGATTTTCCCACCTCCACCTCCCAACGTGCTGAGATTACGGGCCTTGAGCCATGGTGCCTGGCCGGCCCCAGTTCTTGAGTCACCTGTGAGAATTGTTGGGCCCCTGGCTTTCTGCCTAGGGTTCAGGCCCGGCTTCCCAGATCTGCTTCTCTAGCGTTTTCCCGCAGGGTAGCAGCCACACTGAGAATCGCTGAGCCGTCCTGGGTCTGGCTGGGCTGGAACAGAAGCTGCTACCCTGAGCCTTGCAGTGTTGATTGTGCACACTGCTGTCAGTAAACCAGGTAGGTGTGCTGGAACGGGGTACTACTAGCAGCCTCTGCTTCCATGGGGATGACTCTTCAGTTTCCTCTCTAGGCCTGCAGGTCCAGAGGGAAGGTTAGCAAGTTCCTTTCTTTCACTAATGTCACTCCTTGGAGCTGTATCACATTCCTTTCTTCTTTTTTTCTTTTTGAGGGTGGGAGGCAGAGACCACAACAGTCCTCTCTCCTTTGACACTCTTTTAAATGTGGCCCATCATTCAGTTTTAAGAACCAAAGCACCAAATATAAAAACTAACAGACGTCGCCTTTTATGGGAAGCCTAAGATGTACCGGGCACTTGCAGTGATCTACTTATACAATAAGTCTATGAGATAGACTTCTCTACCCTCATTTTACAGATTCAAAAATGGAGGTTCGCCCAAGCTAAATAATTTGCTTTGGGCCACGCATGCTGCTGGTGGGTCAGAGCTATGGTTTGACTTTTAACACTACCGTTTCCTCAATGAGTCAAATATGTTGCATGCCCTGCTGGTTTGTGATTCTACTTTGCCCTTTAAAATCCCCAAGTGATGAACATCCTGTGAGAGACTGCCCCTGGTTGCCCTGAAAAATCAGGTGCCTCTGTCCGTTTTCAGATGATTTCCTTCACATCTATGTTGCAGAATCTCCCACACTGTGCTGTAAAAACACATTCACCTTTCTGTGTCCTCATTAGACCACAAGGTCCTCAAGGCTAGTGTCAAAGTCTTTTTCTACCATGTATATTCCTCTCTGGCTAGACTAGTATATTGCTTAACTCACAGTAAACTCTCAATAAATATCTGCTCTTGGTTCCTGTTGTTTTCTCTTTTCCCATTTGTTTGGGAGCTTCAAGGATGCTGTCATGCCAGCATGCTTCGTTGGGATCGATGGGCTTCTGCATTCTTATCTCCTTTTTTAGATTGAGTTTTAGATTTGGCTGTCCTCACTAAGGACTCGTCCAGCTGCTTAATACCAATATTGATAGACAGTTCTTCCGTGATTGAATGGCTGAACAAGCATGGCTACCACAATGACTATATTTGCAGAAATCCAAGCTAGTCTTCTCAGCCGTTCTTCCTGCAATATGGTGGAAGGGTCTAAGGGAAAGTGAACCCAATAGGTGGCCTAACTTCTGGATGTCAAGGACAATGTTTTTTCAGTCACAGTAATATAGAACATCTCTTGGAATCCCAAAAGGAGAAAGAAGACCTCAATGACAGAGGGTGAGAGATGGCAGGATGGCCCCAATCCTACCTTCTCACAAAAGTTTCTTAGAAAGTCAGCCTACTTTTGAGAAGACAGCATATTCCCACAAAACCCCTTCCAGGAAGTAGGTAGGCAAACCGTCCCATGATTCTGTTTCTGGAGGAAACATGTGGCCCTGTGTGTCCTCCTCTGCCCTTCAGGATGTGAAGCTGCTGGTGAGTGCTCAGGGACAGGCGTTAGCTGAGAGACTGGAAGGATTTCTAGCCTACCCACCTTGCTGAGAGGACTGGTCAGATTTCTAGCTTACCCACCCAGAACCCAAGCGCTAAGGAAGTCTCTAAACAGAGGTTACAGCATTTAAACATGTTCGATCTTCGTGTTCCTTGGCAGGTTGAGACCCTTCAAGGGGTTTTAAGACTTGCAGTGATTGTCCTGTCAAATTAATTCTTCTCACATAGGCTGTTTTTCTTATAGGTTCTTTCTGGGGCAAAGATGACTATGACAGAAATCTGGGCTTGTTCTTGCTGACAGAGTTAAATTTGGTCTGTGTTTCCTCGACACAAGAAGAAAGCCTGAACTGCACTGAACAACTGTCTTGAGGGCATATCCAGAGCTGAGTTTGTCTCTCTCATGTTCATTCCTTTATTGTTTTTGTTACTGTACATATTTCAGTGATGTCAGGATTTTTTAAGTCTCTACCTTGGGGGAAGCTCAAGCAATGGACTGCGCTCACATTGGTGAGACCAACACAGTTTTATGCATATAAGCCTGGCTGTTTATTGATCCCTGGGAATGAAAAACCAATTGGAATATCCTGGCTGTAAGAAATACAAGCCTTGACCAGCCAAAGCCATTTGTCTGCCTTCCTTGTTGAAAGAAGCACATTTAAAATTCCTTACCTGGGAGGAACTTCTCAGAAAAAATATTTCATGCAAACGAGTACACTTCTTGGACTTGAATTGCAGTTTGGATTACAAAAAATGACCTCGTTAGGTCTGGGCATATATTTTGTTAGAAGCCATTTAGAAAACAAGAGCATGGATTATTCACCGGGTTCTTGAATCGTTGATGCATGATCTATACCTTGGACTGGATTTTGACGTATTTTGCTCCATATCCCAAATGAGGGGTTTGGAGCTTGAACTGCTGATATGTTGATTTAATGCTGTATGTTTTAGGGAGGAGGCCCCAGGAAAGTTCAGAATGTTAAAATAAAGTGTTAAAATATGCTGGCAGGAAATGCAGAACAGTTCTCAATTTCCATCTTGAGAATTTTATGGATAGTTACTGGAAGAAAAAAAAAAAACTCCAAAAAATTAAAGTCAGAGATTTATATTTTGTACACATTTTGAACGTTGGAGAGTGCTGTCTCTTCCTCCAGAGGTTTGGTTTTGCTTTTTAACCTAGCCAGGTTCTGTGAAATACGTTCTCTAAGGAATGTTGAAGAAACTTCCAATCAGGATTTTTAGTTTCTAGTGTTTTGAGGGCACCAATTGTGCCACAAACTTTCTCTCTTTCTTATAACCTGTCACTTCCAGAAGCCTATGCCTGAAGGGAAGCTGACTAAGTGATATTTGGGTACCTTGCTGGGGAATGGATTTCACCAGCATGCTCTGAGGTAATGAGGGTGACTGGCCCAGTAAGGGACTTGGTTATGCGTCTGTTGCAGCCATACACTTGACAAAGATGGACAAGGAGGCATGATTGCAGAAACCTTAGAAATTACATGTGTGTGTGTGTGTGTGTGTGTGTGTGTGTGTATCTCATCAGACAGATTCTGAGAAATTGCCATTCAGAGAATGACCGAGAGGGGCGAGGCTATTTTGAATCCGCAGGCTCACACACAGCATATGGGATGTAGGAAGTGGTATTTGGCCTGATGTTTCTCTCTTCATGTCACTGATATCAACAAGGGTATATGCTAAAACCAGATTGCAGTACATTCCTGATTTCTACTGATGAAAGCTATGCTTCTCAAATGCGAATATGCATATGAATCACCAGTAGGATCGTATTAAATTGCAGATTTGGGTTCAATAGGCTTGGGTGGGGCCCGACATTTTTCCTTCCCAAACTCCCAGGAGGTGTTTGAAGTACAGGCACAGGGTCCACCTTCCCTCTCACTCTTGGGAGGACACTAGCCAACCTCACTTTCTGGGCTGCCCACACTCAGGCTCTTGCTATGAACCCTGCAGCTCAGTGCTCAGTCTTGAACCCAACCTTCTGGGGCTGGGTTGAGCACCTCTTCCAGGCTCTGGCTGAACCCTGGCTGTTCAAGTCTGCAACGCAAGGGCAGGTAAGAAGGGGCCGAAACTCCCTTGGGGAGTGAGGGGTTCTCTGAGGTAGAATGGGGGGGGAATCTGAAGGGAAGTATGAACCCTGAAAGGGGAAGCTGTGCCAGAAAACAGGGTATTAGCAAGAGAAAGGAAGAGGGACAGGGAGGCCTGTGTCCACAGGAAGCCCTTTACCTGCCACTTTCCAAAGATTCAAGACTACAAGTCCCTCTTTCTGTAACAGAATTTTATGAAATGAAATTAAATGAAATCTACTCAGGGTCTATTTCTCCTTCATGTTTTAAGCTACATCTGACCTTTCAGTAAATAATGGCCTCCTAGAAACACCATAATCCTCTTGTTACCATATGTATGTCAATTGGACACAATGGGTAGTAATAGAAAGTTCCTTCACTATCTCTCCCTATTGTTAGGGCACGGATGGACCGAGTGAGGGTGCAGTGGCGCAGGGAGGCGCAACAGCACTGCCAGGGCTGGCAAGCCGGAGGTACGTGCTGGCAACCAGGAGATTCGAGTAGATTGCAAAGAATTGCGACACACAGAGGTGAGAGAAGAAAAGATTTATTTAAGAAAAGTTCATCCCCCACAGTCAGGGAGTGGGCCTACACTCTAGGTGAGTGTGGCCTCATAGCCCTCCCCCAGAGTCCTGGCTTAAGTCCTTTTCTTGGAGATGTTGCACGTAAGTCCTTTTCTTGGAGATGTTGCACGTGATTGCCATGACTGCTGTGACTGCTGTGACTTCTTTATCGACCACCTGTGGATGTCTTGGAGAACCTGTGACACAGAGAGCCGTTAATGTCCGCCCACATTATCATAGCCCCTAAAGAAGGACTTGACAAGGATTCTAATTCTCCTGCACCTTCCCAAACGACATTCCTTAGACTTAATGAAGGGTGCACCTCCCCTTATCTCCTAGGCATTCCCAGTGGGTAGCTTCGGGGGATCCTTGGCTTCCCTGTAGATAGTGCCCAATTTACTGGAAGATCGAATCCCCACCTGCTCCCCCTCTGAGCAGTCATAACTTTCATAAT
>CAUYQG010154880.1:0-16324 GCA_963574415.1 Tarsius wallacei
TAAATATGTAAAAATGCTGGCCAGGTTTGGTGGCTCAGCCTGTAATCCCGTGCTTTGGGAGGCTGAGGTGAGTGAATTGCCTGAGCCCGCGGGTTCGAGACCCACCTGGGCAACTTGGTGAGACCTCATCTCTACAATAAATCAAAAAAATTAGCCGGGCGTGGTAGCACGCACCTGTAGTTCCAGCTACTTGGAAGGCTAAGGCGGAAGGATCACCGGAGCCCAGCAGGTTGAGGTTGCAGTGGCCGGGAGTGTTCCACTGAACTCCAGTCTGGGTGACAGAGTGAGACTCCAACTCAAAAAAAAAAAAAGCTTGGGGACAAATTCCCAAAAGAAATGATAATGATGATGACGTTTTTATTATTTAAGTCAATTCATTTCACTTTAGGCAATGGCAAAGTTTCACTTACTCATTTGTTCCCTTATCTATCCTGTCTGTCTAATATCATTTTATCTAGTTCTGCTCTGCCCATCCTTTCACCAAGGATGTAAACATTATTTCTTGTATTTACAATTTCAATTTGTGATGATCAGAGCCTTTGCAGTTTCACTTTCTATTCACTTGTACTTTGATGGGTGTGTGTGTGTATGTGTGTTAAAACAAAGAACTGGGTATTCTGGGTGATTCTCTTCCTTGGGAAGAGAGCAATGCATTTGGGAGCAATTTATTCAGCATACAGGCGCTTTATATCAAGAAGTCTTTTTCTAATATATATACATATACAAACACATGGAAGTAAAAGTCTGATCCAGCATTTTGGTATGCTTTTTATTACATATACAGAATTCCATAAACACTATATGGCATTGGTTTGCCTATTGAAAAGTATCAAATGAAAGGTAGCAAATTATAAGGATATAGGTTTTACTAAAGATTTTATTTCTGCCTCTGGTTAATTTATGTTCACTTCCATATGATGACATCTTTTTAATTGGGTATTTACATTACTTTCAATGTTTTCCTATCACATGTAATACTACAAGCAGTGGAAATATTGGAGTATTGGTTAATCTTCAACTGTGATAGATATTTCTAAATTACTTTCCAAACATTTTTACCAATTTACAATTACCAACAGTGCATGGGTGTTCTAATTGCTTCATATTGCTTTCAGAGTTGATGTTATCACCATTTAAAAGAAATTAACCATACTAAATTGGTGTTTCGTTTGTCTTTAGTTTGCACTTCTCTGAACCTAAGTGAACTTTCCATATATTTTTGGGCATTTGGATTTCTTCTTCTAAAAATGAGCTTTTTGTTTTACTTTGTACATTTATCAGTTGTACAACTATTTAAATAATCTTTTAAGTTACAAGAACTGTAAAACCACTAGCATTGGGATATTGATTTGTTTTTAATATGATTTAGTAATTTTATTATGGTCCTATACATCAATCTTTTTTCTGTGTGTGGTACTTTATTTTTTTTTCTCTTGTATACAGTTATAAACACATACTTCTGTATTTCTCTAGAAGTGATGTTTCCACATTAAAACTTTAATCCTTGTGAAAATTGTGTCTGTAGTAGTTTTATTACTTATTTATGGGTAATTCATTCCAGAACAATATATTGGTTTATAATCCACTGACTATAATACCAGTTTAGTCATTCATCAGGATGACATAAATGTATGTGTGTGTGCATTCCATTTAATTCTGGTCTCTATTGTATTACACTCTGTTTCTGCACCAAAACTACAACATAAAAAATACATCTGTCAAACAGATCTTATCAATTCTTGCATTTAGTGTCTATATAAATCTTAATACTGGTCTGTCAAGTTCCATGAACATGTCTACTTGCATTTTAACCAAGATTGCTTTTAATTCACATATTTGAAGCAGTGCTATTGATTGTTCTTTCTATCCATGAATATCCTCTCTACATTCTTCCAACATATTCGAAAATTTTATTATTTTCCTTATGAAATATTACACCTTTTGTGATATTATTTCATAGGACCAGTATAATTTGTTGCACTATATTCTAAATGCAACACTTTAAGCTTTAGTATTGATTTTGAATATTGATCTTATATCTAGCAACTTTCCTACATTTTCTCAATTTTATGTATCAGATACAGAATATGGTGACTATAAATGAAATCTTTAAATGTACACATGGAATTTCAAACATCAGCAAAGAAAATGATGCCGTTTTAAAAATGAAATGCTCATAAATCCTATAAAATTATTTGTATACATATCATCTGAGAAAAATGAGAATTTTGTTTCTTCTATTACTCCTTTTAAAGGGAATGTTTCCAAGTAATCACCATTAAGCATAGTAACTGCTGTAGATGGTTGGTACATACCTTTTTTCATTGAATGAAAGTTCTTTAACCTTTGTTTCTATATTGTCAATGTCTTTTTTAGGCAGTAATTGATATTGAATCTTACCAAACTATTTTTTGATACCTATTGAAATTTTCACTTTTTTCCCCTAATAGTAATGTGATTTTCTGAGTTGAAGTCTTGTGATTAAGCTGACTTGTTGATAATGTTTACTTTAGGAATTCTAAAGGAGTTGGCTTGCCAGTATCTTCATTTAAAAAAAAAATCTATCTTGATAATATTATTTGGCCAACTTTCTTTTTTGCTGTATTATCAGTAAGATTCTGTCTGGTGTTTTTTTGCATGTATTAGGGTAGAGATGAGATAGGTTTTTATTTGATTTATTGTAGAGATGAGGTCTCACCAAGTTGCCCAGGCGGGTCTTGAACCCGGAGATAGGTTTTTTAAAAGCTACAGATGT
Organism: Tarsius wallacei; assembly: GCA_963574415.1. Taxonomy (NCBI): domain Eukaryota; kingdom Metazoa; phylum Chordata; class Mammalia; order Primates; family Tarsiidae; genus Tarsius; species Tarsius wallacei. The sequence continues at coordinate 2,756 of CAUYQG010154880.1, forward strand.
ATTCATTTATTTAAAAATATTAAAAATTTCTTGAGTTATTTTTGATGTTATATTTTTAAATAATTTTTTTCTATTTTTTAAATTCATGCAGATTGTTCATAAGTATGATTTTTAAATTTCTATTTTAACTGTATTTTTAAAATTAGTCCTTACTAAATATTCTATTACTTTAACAAAGACCAAAAACCTGAGTCATAACGCTAGCCTTCTACTATCACTTGTTTCTATCATTTGTAGAATTTTGCTTTATGAACTTTGGGCAAGTCACTGCTGTTGAACATACTTTTCTAGTAGTATTTCCTTTTTTTAGCTCACATATTTCCAGTGAGGCCCAAGTAACATATAATTTAAAATAGAAAAACAAAAATCCCAAGGTTTTACAGGTTTATCTGCAAAATCTTTTTGAACAAGCACATCACTTGTAATACTGCCCTCCAAGGCAACATCATGAGCATCTTTTGGAACATAACTGAGAATAAGAGGCTGTTACCCTTGCAGACTTCCAAAGTCTGATGATATCCCTAGCTGACTTGAAAACTGGAAATTGAACATAAGCACTAACATGAAAAGATGTTTAATAAATATACTTTTAGCATATTCTCTTCACTTCATAAACTCTTTTTAAGTATTATGAAACACTTTAAAACCTCTCAGATAGGTCTTAATAGAAGGCAATTACTAATTATTAATGGATGTGAAGAAAATTCTTCCTAACTACTTCAACACAGCCCATATCAATTTAACTTCATCTCTGTCAACACCAAGTAATTTATCATGTTCTTGACCTGATGCTACATGATGTAGTTAAAATGCTAAATCTAGTTAGCTGGAAGGTATACAATGTGTTATATTTTTAAATATAAATACTTAGAAAACATGATAATAATCTTCAAAGTCCTAGGAAGGGCTCAAACTCTGGATTAGGAATTGGAAGAAATGAAAAGCCTCAGAACTATTAAAAGCAAAACAAAAGACTTAAAGTGTTGAGGTCAAATTTTTAAGAAGTACTGAGAAAAAATTAGAATCATTTTCTGCTGTGATCATATGCCTTTTAAGAGCAAGAATATTAGCCTCAAATTATGGTAACACATATATATTAGTGAACCCAAACTAAACTATCTTTCATAGCAAGCTTTTAGTGACAAGACTGGGTTGTATTTATTTTACCGCCTTCTTATAGAAAAGGAAAGGCCGCTTATATTTTGGTCCTTTAATGCTGAAGACCATGAAATTTGCAGGACAAGATTAAGAAACAAGCCTGGGCAGAGTTCCTCTATCTGTTCTGATAAAACTAATTCCCAATAAGGTTTGACAGCAATTCCACATTTATTGTATACTAGGTTAATGACTGAAAAACATGTGCAATTTTAAAAGACGAATACAGAGTCCAAATAAAATCATTTTTTAAAATTTTGTTTATTCTTACTGTTTACCAATGGGGAGATGCAATTTATTTACACCAGCAGCCATAGGGGCAAGGGGAATACACAGTTAGTCAGCTATCTGTATAGGATGGACTACTTATGCAAAAATAATTATCTCCAAAACAAAGGACAGTGGTGAGCTTCACAACCCTCCCCCCAAATGATCCCAGCATGCGATAATGCTAGGCAGTGGTCCCTGGGCATGCGGTGGTGGTGGGAATTAATGAAAGAAAAAGCCACAAACCACATAAAATTTTAAAGAACCCCTTTTCCCATTACACACACACACATACACACACCCACACACACTCAGATACATAATAGGATTACAAGGTGATCAATACACTTAATTGAAGAGGAGAGAATAGTATTCTGTTGTTAGAGGAAAGGCAGGTAGGGAAAGGGCGAGTTCCTAAACACTGTCAACTACATGGTAGGGAGCATTTTCTCCCCCAAAGAGCCTGTACCCTCAGGGCACCTGTTGGACCAAGCCCACCTACATAACCCAGGGCAGGAGGGAGCTACTGCCCTATTGATAGAGGGACACACACACACACACACAAAGGTTGGGAGGTAATGCGAACAAATCATTATCCAAAACTATATCCCACTTCCTCCTCTAACCAAGAGAAGAGGCCAGAAAGAAAACAGTAATATCATGATCTGCATTCCCTAGTTAAAAGAATGATTAGACCATGGCTCTTGTCCCTTACCTTCATCCAGCTTTCAAGACATTGTCAGGAAGTAGGTCACAGTCTCACTTAGACCCTCCTTTCCCTCTACATCCTCTTACATGTCTACAAAAAGTCAAGGGCAAAGATAATTCAACATTACTCTAGCTCCTGCAAAGGTCTGACTATTTTTAAAGTTATTACAATTCTTCAGTTGAAGACCAATCTGTAATTAGACCCAGACCCTAATCAAGACAACCCTAGGAAGATAAAGCACTAATAGACAGTCTCAAGGCCCAAGCTCTATGGTATTCTTAACCCTCTATAGTACATAACTGAAGTCAACCCATACAGTCCAAATAGTTCCTTCTGGGAAATGGAAGAGTAATTGCACAGCAAGGGTCAGAGAATGGATAGAGCTGGACCAACTCCATCCCTATGTACGTCTGCCTTTACTGCTCTTCTGCTTAGGTCCTAAGAGGCAGTATCCAAGTAGAGGCAAGAAGATATAATTCCTCATGAAGTAAGACACAGCAGGGAGAGCACACTAGCAAGGCAGTCCTATACAGGAAAAATGCTTAGATATTAAACTGCCTTTTAAATACAAAAAATTATGTTTTCTTCCAATTCCAATCCCAACAGAGAAAGCCATAATAAAGATTCTTAAGTCTTCTACAAAAATATGAAAAGAAAAACAAAATACTTGAAGGAAGCCAAGGGAAAGAAAACTGGGCAGGTTTCAGAAGCATGAGCACTAAGAGAGATGAAGTGAAACTGGTCAATGTGAAAGCTGGAGTGGCAAGCAGCACCTGGGGTCGTGAGCTGCACCAGATAGGCAGTGGGGCAGGGGACAAGAGGAACTATGGGGCCAAGCCAGACAGATGAGGCTGGGCCCCTTACTGGGGCACAGAATGAGGTAAGAAAACATTTCAAATAAAGCAGCACCGTTCCCGTTCACTGTGGGGCTCCCACCCCGCTATGCTTCATAAACCCTCGCTCAGGGAGTAAAGTGTAGTTTTGATATGTGGCTGTCACTTCCCATTTTCCCCTATCCCATTCCCTGACGCCAGGAAATTCTGGAGGTCCATCTCTGTCTCCAAACAATAAAAGGACAGCTCTTGTTGTCAAGAAGATCCAAAGGGAACCTAGTGGAATGGACTGTCCTCTGTGATGGGAAGAGAATGTGGTGACAGTCTAGATGTTCACCATAGCAGAGCTCTGACTGCCCAACCAAAGAAACAGGGGTATTCAATAGGATTATTTCTGCACACAGTCAGATGAGAGATGGCCCAGTCCTCCTCCTTGGCTCCTAGCACTAACCCATTCACATTACTGAGGGCAGCTGGAAGAGGTCCCCTCTAGGCTCAGTTTTCAAACCACAGCCTCTTACACAGTCATGATTCTCTTCTATAGTTCAGGCCTGCCCCTGGAGTGGAAGGCAGATAGTGACCTGGCATAATGACCAAGTCACACCCATGGACTGGTTAGGTTACCAGTAATTCAGAAAATGACTGCTCAATAAACTTATATCCACAGAATACATCCAGATATGAATCTTGCAGTTTGAGAAATCGTGCATAGTTGCAGAGGTCCCTGCTACTTCTCCAGGGGATCAAAACTGAATCCTCAGCCTGCTTGGACAACAAAATTGTACATTTGCAAGCTTATGCCACCAGATGCGAGGGCAAGAGAGGGCTCTACTCAGCCAAAGGATAGGCCTAGTCCTCAAACTGGTTGGAATCACTGTAAAGGCTGGACCTTTGAGAACCGGTGGTTCTTATCTTTTCTTCTTGTTGGACTCAAGGCTACAGAGTTTCCCTACCAATTCTGGTTGGGAATTCCTTTTCTTGGTTTCCTCAAATTGAAATTGTTAGCATACAGATCTCACATCTGACTTTTTCATTTATCTCAAAGAAGCCCTAATCAGAGGCTCAGAGATCAGAAGAGCAGTCCCACTTAGGCCACTGATTATAGCTCTGACCAACTTAGCAATGTCCACAATGTCCAGGAAGCCCCTGACATCAGGCAGAGTAACAGAAAATTTTCCATGCCGGGCACACACCGCTCACCTGCGAAACAGGGGCACTACAGGATCTTGGGCACATCCTTGTGTGTTTAGACATATACACACATTGCACTGCGCACAGGCAGTGCAGCTCCTTCTGCCCCTGGCTGCAGAGCTGACCTCAGGAAATACACTTAGAAAAGAAATTCCTTAATTCTCCAAGTGGGTTTTTTAAACGCTAGGATCTTCAAGGGGAATTTGAACTTTTGTCGGATTTTTTTTTTCTTTTCCTACTTAGCTTACTCCTCCAAGCCACAGGACCAGTCTATGTCATTGTCCTGGTCACTCTCAGACGCTCTCATGTTGCAGCTACTGGAATTCCGGAGGTGAGCGCTGCAGCTGCTGATCGGGCCCATTCTCAGGCTCTCCGGGAAGGGAGCAGAGCGGGAGGCGGCACGCGCCTTTGTCTTCCACGGGTTGAATGCCAAAATCCTTCACGCTCCCAGTCTCTGCGAACTCCAGGTAGAAGTAGCCGCACTTGACTGCCCGGTGCACCTCAAAGCAGAATCCCAAACAAGAATCCTCTATCAGGTCTACGTAAATCTCCTGCGCGATGGCCTCTAGCTTGTTAGTATCCAGGTTGGCCAACGAAATCTCCTCCATTTTACTGCGTAAGCGACTGTGGAGAGGGCGCTCGCTTTACTCACGGTAACAACACGTCAGGCTCCGCGGGCCGCACCTAGGCCTACAAGGCCTCTTAGGGCCGCGTCCTTCGGCAGCAGCGGCGGCGTCCGCGGAGGCAGAAGCAGCGGCAGCGGCAGCGGCGACTGCCCCGGAATCCCAAGTCCCTCCGCTGGTTCTGGCGTCTCCCCGATTCCGAAGCTCTCAGCGGCGCCGGGCCCAGGACTCACCACCAAACCGTCTCGGTGCCTCACCCAGCAGCTCGGGCCTCTTCCGCTCCCTGGTCGGGCCTAGCCCCGCCTCCCCGCTTCCGCCCCTAGCACGCCTGCGCATTGGCTCCGCGCAGGCTCGCCAGGCCTCCCCAGGCGCGCAGCTGCTTTGATGGCGTTTGAATGTATACATTTGGGTGGAATGCACTGAACTATATCTGGCTTCCCTTCGTTCTAGTTGTAAAAAGATTGCAAGGATGCTCTTTAGTTACTTTATTTGTAGGTTTAAACGGTCGCTGACGAATTGTGTAACCATGATTAATTGATAGCCTCTGATAAAGGGAAAAAATAATAATTACGTGCACTGTTGTGGTTATGTTCCAAAATATTAGGAACAGGTCTCCGCATACGTTTAACAATTTGACTTACATGATTGACTTGTGATAATTTATCGTACTGTCGTAGTTGTCATTTAATCCACTAGATGGAGCAAGGAAACAAATTACAGTATGGTTTCTTCAGTCTTTTTTTTTTTTAATGAAAAAACTAAAAACTAGGCACTAAAGGCATAATTCATATATATTGATCAAATAAACCTACAGCATCTATCTCACTTATAAAACCATTAAGTCAGGTTGACTATAAAAAGATGATAATATTCATCTTTAAAAGACTTCAAAGGTAAAATTATGTCTATATTCTGTCTTGAAGAGGGAGGAAATCTGAAATATGTTAAAAAATAGTGGGCAATAAAGAAAGCTTTTTCTAAAATTACATGCATGAATTGTGAGAACAGGAGTCAGTCCACCTGGGTGAAAGTTCTGGAGCCAACACTTAAATAGGTCTGTGTTTTCTCATCTGAAAAAAACTAATCTTTATTTCATATTTAATATTAAATTTTAAAAATTATCTTGTGATAGTTGCTTACATGTAAGCAATGGTTCAGTGAATGTCAGCTATTTTTAATTATATTAGTTATGAACTTGAATATTAAATAAATCACTGTAGTATTTACTTTTTTTGCTCAATTTTTACCCCATCATCACTGTGAGATAGAGCAGCCTCTATTCTTCATGATTTATTTTAAAAGCTGTAACTAACCGAATTTTGAAAATACTTGTTTGTATCTAATTCTATACTTTGCTTTCCAGCTTAAAGGAGAGGGATATCTTTTGAACAGACACAAATAAGTATTTTCTAATGTATATGATCCTGAGAAATCTAAATAGTTTTAGAATGGATTCTTAATAAATCACTATTTTTCATGGATAAAGGATTAAGTTAACTTTATTTGGTTTATGAGTATCTAGTATTTGTTTCCATCCAAATTTTTCTGATTGCTTATTTTACCATTTTCAAAAACACATATTGGCAGATATGAAGCATTTTGGAAGCCTAGTCTATTTAAAATTCATGTACTATAAATTTTTTTTAAAAAATCATGGACAGAATTTTTTTATCCTTTGTAGTATTTGTGTAATTTATAGATTTCTCCATTCAGAAATTCACAAATTTTAACTTATGTTGGAATCTCCTTATAGCCATATACTGGGCCATACAATATAATGACTTAGTGCACAAATTCTTGAGTCTGATTCCTCATACCAGTTACTGTCCAATCTATCTCTAAATCTCAATTTTCATTTTAAATTGTAAATAACAGTTCCCATCATATGGGCTTATTGAGATTTAAACATGGTAATAAGTATAAAAGTCTTCACATAGTGTTTGGCAAATTCAGTAGTATATAATATTGCATTGTATACCTGCCTAGTACCGTGAATTGTCTGATTGGGTGAGAAAATATGGATTTAATTATAATTGTTTTCACTCACTTCATCTTTCCCATGCCTTCTCCAGATTTAATTTAAAGCAGTGTCTCTCAAACCATGTGTATTAATTTCTCAAAGATTCTTTTATAATGTATATTATGATTTTGATAGGCGGAACCTGGTTTTCTGTATTTTTAACATATCACACTTTAAGTAGCAAGGAATTAAAAGCACCTAATAGTGGACTTCATAGTGTTGTTCTTCATAGTGATTGACTCGCATGTAATTTGTTCTTGCCAAATTATCATAGGAGTTTTTGCGTGCTTGAATTTGACAGAGAATAAAATTGCCCCCTAAATCTTGTATTGTGAGAGTTGGAACTCAAATCCTCAATTTATGTAGTTAAGAGGAGTCTTCAATAAAATTAACTTCAAAATATATACAGACATCTTCATATCAATTGAAATTCAAATAATCAAGAGCATGGCTAGGCTTAGATTCCCTGTTGGTTTTATTATATTTACTCTTAGAAAAAGATCATTACTGTTACATCAAAATTTTGCACTAATACCCATTGTCACCTTGTCACGTTTCTTTTACTTGTATCATGTAACTAGATTGACTTACTAATTATGGAAATTTACTGAAACTCTTTATGTTTAATCAATAACATGCAACAAAAAAGTTGAGAAAAACTCCTTAGTTCTTTGCAACTAATAGAGTTGAAGTATTTCTTAAGTCTTTAATGTAATATAAAATTGAGAAAAAATTTTGTATTACGTAAATTAGTTTCTAAATACAAAGCAAGTAACATGAATTAGTTCTTCATAAATATATAATCTTCAAAAATATTTCTTAAAATATTAAGCATATGAATTAAGGCAAGCACAGATAAAAGAAATATATTATGAAATTTTAATTGTCTTTGATTATTCTCTTCCCATTCAATAATTGTAATATATGCATTGAGAGACTCAGCTCTTTCAAAAGTGAACACATTTTAAATTGTTATTTTAAAGTTTTCATTAAAGATTGAAATTCTATAAAACATTTTTATGTGCCACACTTTCTTGTGTTCACATAAACTAGAATAAGACAGCATAGTGTATCAGGGATAGACCTGGGACTGGTATCAAAAGACCTCAGTTGCTGTCATCTTTCTGTTAAGAACTTAGCAGGTGATCCTGAGCAAAAAAGTGAATTCACTTTTGTAATGAACTGACAGGTGAACTCATGTCTAAATGTTTTCTTCAAAACTAAATTTCTATGTAGTGAAGAATCTGAGGAAATAGTTTCTACACAGTTAAAGGTCGAGTAAATTCATTTGTATTAGTCCATGTGGCTCAGTGTTGAATCCTCAACTGAGTATCTAAGGATTTTCTTACCACAAACTAACCTGCCCTGCTCCCTAGAGCATTTTGAATCACCCCCGCATTTTAAAGTTAACAGAATTGTTCAGCTACTGAATACCAGCTGGATGGTGTAATTGGCTTTCTTAACATCCAGAGATGCTGCTTGTGGATGATCATTTTTAGTTAAAAATTTTAATTGGTCTGGGGACTTGTAGAGCATTCATTAAAACTTTACTTATTTTTCTTTACTCATCTGGGTATTGTAACATAAAAGAATAGTAAGTCAGAGAAGAAGGGAACATCTTACCATATTATCTTCTCTTATAAACTGTACTTTCTTCAGACTATTATTATTATCAGAAGTAAGCTATAGAATCTTATGTCTTTTTGGTCAATTATTTGCTAAAAAAAATGTGTTTCATAACTCCACTGTAAATACTAACATGTATTTTCAGGTATAGCTAGCTTGAAATTTCAAATTAATGCTCAACAGAAATCCATTTTTCAGGATTTTCAATTAAAAACTGATTAGTATGGTTTGCATGAGATTCAGAGATGCTAAAATTTAATATTAAATTAGGGTGTCATAATACAACTGCAATGTCTAAAATAAATTTATGATAAATCTGCTCTACTAAACTGAAATCAAGGCTGTTTATTGAATTTTGGTATTTATAAAAACCATGGGTTATAATCTACTAAAGAGAAAAATGCAGTAATTCTAAGCTGCATATAGTTAGTAAGTAGTATATTATACTAATATAAAATACAAATTTTGGTAAGTTACATAATAAAATGTTTTTAAAAGTTGATATTTTAATATATTAATTATTCAGAACCAATTTGATCTATGAAAGAACTTTAGAGAATCTGGAATAATTCACACATATTTGTATGTACTAGCATACAGATGATCCTCAATTTATGATGGGGTTATTTGCTGATAAACTTATAATAAGTTGAAAATATCATAAACCATATTCATTTAATATACCTAACCTACTAAACATCATAGCTTAGCTTAGCTAGCCTACCTTAAATGTTTTCAAAACACTAGACTACAGTTGGGCAAAATCATTTAACACAAGTCTATTTAATAATATAGTATTAAATATCTCATGTGTTTATTGAATACTGTACTAAAAGTGCAAACCAGAATGGTTATATGTGAACTCAATGTACCATTTGTACTGAATGCTTCTCACTTTTGCACCATCACACAAAAATAAATTATAATTTGAACCACTGTAAGTTGGGGATGACCCGTGTTTAAAAAAAATTATAAAGCATTTGTGATACTGCCCTGAAACTTATAAGCTATTTCTTAAATAGAATGATTAGTTATGACCCCTCCCTGTATGAAAAAGTCGACATGGTAAGTACAGTTTGGCTTTTACATAGATAAAAGAATGGACCCAGAAAAATGTCAGCATGAACACTGAAAATAATTTGTGATTAGGCAATATGGATGTAGTAACAACAGAGAAGTCTAAAAATATTTATCTTCAATAAATTTCAAACATAAAATAATTGCAAAAATATTGCAAATAATTTTTACAAACCTATATTTCACTCACATTTACTCATTAACATTTTGCCACTGTATTTTTATCTCTATTTCTCTTGCTGAAGTTGCCTTATTAAAAACACATTAGAACTTCTATTTTTCCTAGTCTAATTTATAGTAAGTTGAAGACAACATATCCTATTATACCTAAATGCCTCAGAGTGTATATGCCTTAAGAATAAGGTATTCTCTTATGAGGGGCGACCCCTCCCCCCAAAAAAACCCCAGAATTATCCCTTGTAGTACAGGCTTCCCACACTAGGTAAGTGTTCTAGAAATCCATCAGCATCAGTGTCCTAACTAGCCTTGTTGTGAGAGACTGCGTTCAGCTTCAGTGAATATTTTTTTTTGGAGACTCTTTCAATGTGTATGCTTATTTCATGATGGGTGATTTATGAGTGCACCTGCCCACACTGCGCTGGGTTTTTAAGCAGTTTTTGACCAAAAATAGCATAAACCCCTGTACCTCACCCTCCCTACTCACTGACTCTCACCCCAAGTGACATTTTTTGTTTCCCAAGATGAAAAATGTCCTCAAAGGGAAACGTTTTGCTGATGTGGAAGAAGTGAAATAAAAAAACGGCAGAAGCACTAAAACGGCAGTACCCAGCATGTTTTAATCAGGGACTGGTTTCGTGAAAGACAATTTTTCCATGGACTGGTGTGGACGGTGCATTTGGGGATGATTCAAACACCTAACATTTGTTGTGCACTTTATTTCTATTATTATTACATTGTACTATATAATGAAATAATTATACATCTCACCATTAAAAAAAAGCATGGACAGAAATAAATAAAATAATGGACAGGCCATGTGCAGACTAAAATAAGTGTCAGATTATGACTTAAAACCTGCCACCAAATGCAGCTGTATAATTGAAGTATATCAACTCACCTGCCACTCACTGATAGGGTTTTGATTCAAGTCTGCAAGCAACTGATTTATTACGATCTCTGTGCAGTCAACCTTCACTGCTAATATTAATCTGTATTTGCAGCCACTTTCCAGAGCTAGCAGCAACACCTCAGCTCCATCTCGGATCATTAGACATTAGATTCTCCTAAGGAGCGTGCAACCTAAATCCCCTGCATGTGCAGTTCATAATAGAGTTCTATGGTCATCTAATGCTGCTGCTGATCTGACAGGAGGTGGAGCTCAGGGCATGGGAGAGATGGAGAGCAGCTGTAAATACAGATGAAGCTTCATTTGCTCACACACTGCTCACCTCCCGCTGTGTATAGTAGTCCATGGCCCCAGAGTTGGGAGCTCCTACACTAAAGGGCATCAAAATTGATGAGTTCGGCAACTGTTTCGAGCACCTCAATAGGTGTATTGCATCAAACAGAATATTTCGAAGGTGACTGAAATTTAAACATGTAAGAATAAATACAAACTTTTTAATAAATAAATTTCTGGTTTTGGAGGTCTCCCCTCAGTATGTTACTGTAATACAGTTGTCACATTTAGAAATTGAATTAGTTCAAGTATTGACTTATATTCAGATGTTATCAACTGTCATAATAATGTCTATTATATCATTCTTTCCCTGGATCCAATTCAGGATTGCATATCACATTTATTTGTCATGTCTATTTAGTCTTCTTTAAAATGCGACAGGACTATAGCAGAGACATTTTGAAAATAAAACAATTATGTACACAGGTAAAAGACAATTGATTTCAATCTAGTATGGGCAGAATAAAATATATTGTTTAAAATATCCAAATTTCCTAATTAAGGCCTAGGGGTTTTTTGTTGTTGTTGTTTTTGCTGGCTTTTTTGTTTGTTTTAAATTTCAATAGTTTTAGGGGTACAAGTGGTTTTTAGTTTCATGGATTTATTGTACAGTGGTGAATAAATATGGACATTAAGTGTACCTGGGATAAAAACTTATCATAGTAAGTTGGGATGCAGTAGCAATATTACTTGAAAATGAAGTCAGGCAGTAGACAGCAGACATTCTTACTGCTGTCCTGCCCATTGTGCCCTTCACAGTGTATCTTCTCTTTAATAAATGTATCAAAAGGAAAAAAAAATGTACCTTTCTTAGTTAAAAAAAGAAAAAGAAAGAAAATGAAGTCAGGCACAGTGGCTCATGCCTGTAATCCCAGCACTTTGGGAGGTAGAGGCAGGTGAAAGTTCTTTACAATAAATTAAGAAATATTCGCCAGGCATGATGATGCACACCTGTAGTTCCAGCTACTTGGAAGACTGAAGTGGAAGGATCAACTGTGCCCAGCAAGTCGAGACTGCGGTGGTCATGAGCTTGCCATTGCACTCCAGCCTGGACAACGGAGTGAGACTCCAACTCAAAAAAAAAAAAAAAAAAAAGAAAAGAAAAGAAAGAAAGAAAGAAAGAAAAGATAAAGAAAATGAAGATGATTCTGAAGAAAGTTTACCTATCAGAGTGTGTTTACAGAGCTGAAAAACCAGATTTCTTTTAGGCATGCATTCCTTCTGGAACTTTTTAAAACATCAGTTTAAAAATATTTAATGAAAGCATATTGATTATTTTTCCTCTCTTGATAATCCTGATCTTTAGAAGTTCTTTATCTTGCTAACTCTTGTTTTGCCAAATACAATGCATGTACCTTCAAGGTTGGTGAGGAATTACTGTCATGGCATGCAAACTATTGCTTAGGTCTGTCTTGATTAGTAAAACCTAACTAGTTGTTGCTATTACTTGTCAGAGTAAATGAATGGCAAGGGAAATTTGAACACATTACTCATTGAGAAAAGCTCATGACATTTTTTTCATATCCTGCCTAATGGAAAAAGCAGGAAACTAAAACAATACCTTCACTTCTGGTAAAGAAACTAAGGCAAGGGTGTTAAGTGATTTGCTGACAGAATTAGGACTAAATGTACAGGTTTCTGACTCCTAATTTTTTTGTAACGTGTTTCTTTTAAATAATGTCCAGTCTTTAATTGCAAAGTCTTCAGTAATGACTATTTTCTATAACGTTTTTGATAAAATTTAGAATTAGCATTATTAAATTAAAAAATCTTACTGCCAATGTAAACTGTACCAGTGACTGGAGTCATAAAATTTAGCTTATGCACTCTACGTAGCCATGAGTTACTAAAACACATAAAGTGATGCTCTACCCAGCGTACTCTTTATTTTTTTATGCTAGAGATTCAAAAGAAATGTTTTTTTAGATAATCAATCCATCTATTCCATAAAACAAGTATAAACTTATTTTAGAAATATATCTTAGGAAAGTTTTAAGAATCAGATCTTCACACAAATTATTCGTTGCTGCCTGAAAGTAGTATTATTTTTACAATATTTTTTCACAAAACTGGTTTTATATTATTTGGTGGAAAAGCAAATTTCTTTCTTTAGTTTCCTTTGTTTTTCCATACTTCTTTGTCTTCAATTTACAAAGAAGGATTTGTGTAATTAATTGAACATAGTTTTTTTTTTCTAATTTGACTAATGTCCATCAGGTTTGTTTTTGTTTTTCTTCTCCCATCAAGAGCTGTCTCATATTTTCTTAAGTCAAGCTGTTAAACTGGTGGGTGGGATGCTTTACTCTTTGTGTTCTACAGACAGGCATCTGGCAAATGCCACCAAGTGAGAGATTAATTTTATTACAAAAATCTTAATAAATATAAAATTAAGAACAAATATACATACTAACATGAGAGTATCTCAGTCTCTCATCAATTAAAGATATTTTATTATATTATAGTATACATAATAATATATACTATATTAGATATATAGTATTATAACATAGAATTATAATAACTTTTTTCTTTTTGGGACTGAATCTCACATCATTTTTCCTCTTTTTAAAATTTCATTTATGCTGAACTTACATGTTCTTTGCTTTTCAAATCTCAAAAGAATTTCAGAACCTTGACTTGTCCCCATT
>CAUYQG010154883.1:0-10890 GCA_963574415.1 Tarsius wallacei
CAGAAGTTCAGCTTTTTTTCTTTTTTTGGTATCTATCTCTTTGGAGAATTTTTCATTCATGTCCTGAATCACTTTTTAAAAAATTTCTTTATATTAGCTTTCAACTTTCTCTTGGATCTCATTGAGCAATTTTATAATTAACTTTTTGAATCTTATCTCTAGAATTATAAATATTTCATTTTGGTTAGGATCTAATGCTGAAGCATTAGTGTAGTCTTTTGGGAGTGTTGAAAAACAGATTTATTTTTATTTATTTATTTTGAGTTGGAGTCTCACTCTGCCACCCAGACTGGAGTGCAGTGGCCACTCCCGGCCACCGCAGCCTCGACCTGCTGGGCTCCGGCGATCCTTCTGCCTCAGCCTTCCGAGTAGCCGGAATTACAGGCGCGCGCTACCACGCCCGGCTGATTTTTTTTTATGTATTGTAGAGATGAGGTCTCGCCAAGTTGCCCAGGCGGGTCTCGAACCCGCGAGCTCAGGCAATCCACTCACCTCAGCCTCCCAAAGGCACGGGATTACAGGCTGAGCCACCGAGCCCGGCTGAAAAACAGTTTTTAAAAAATATTTCAAGGATTTTTTTTTTGGTTCCTTCTCATTTGGGTAGACTGTTTGTTTTTCTTATTATTGTTAGATTGGTTTTTTTATTCAATATCCCCCCCCCCCCACTTTAGGATGTGACTTTAATGTGCATAGTTTGTACTCATCTAGCTTTGGCTCTGGTGCTTTTGGTGTTATAGGTTCTGTATAAGTTCCTTGATTGTAAAGAATCTTTGTGCAATGGCTTTCTCAGATACTGCTTATTTTAGCATTTATTGTGTTTGTGTATGTAGGTTCACCATCTCCTGAGAAGAAGCTAGAAGCTAGAATGCCAGGGAGCTGATGGAGTGGATCTTGTTCCTCAATGGTGTGGTACTCTCTTTCTCCCCCTCAGTATTTTTCCTCTGGGTTGAACCACAAAATATTTCAATTTAAAAGGAATGTCAAGCTTGTTTTGTAATAACTTACCATAAGAGGTAATATGAAATGATAAGACATTGAAGAAAAGATTAATTTTTAATTATTTAACTTGATACATAGTCAGACTCTATCACTTGGAATTTTATGGGACTAGATAGGAGCAGATTACTTTAAAAAGTCAACTCTAAGAAAGCATTTACTGGCTGGATGTGGTGGTTCACACCTGTAAGCCCAGCACTTTGGGAGGTGAAGGCAAGAAGCTTGCCTGAGTTCAGAGGTTTGAGACCAGTCTGGGCAATGTGGCAAGACCTTGTCTCTACAATAAATAAAAAAATTAGCCAAGTGTGGTGGCATACACCTGTAGCTCCAGCTACTTGGAAGACTGAGGCAGAAAGATTGTCTGAGCCCAGCAGGTTGAGGCTGTGGTGGCCATGAGTGTGCCACTGCACTCCAGCCTGTGTGACAGAGTGAGACACTGACCTCTGACTCAAAAAAAAAAAGAAAAAGAAAGAAAGAAAGAAAGAATTTACTAAGTAAACTATTAGCTTGAGACAAGTACTTGGGAACACAACTGGTTCTGGAGAATAAATTACTTTTTAAAACTCAAAATTATTTTAAAGTATTTAGTATATTAAATGTATTTGAGGAGATTATGCTAATTACAAATGCATGATTATATATTCTTTCTCCTCACTGGACTTCTATTTAGAAAGATGTGCATGTTCATACATCTTTGCTTGTCCTATGAAATTTACAAGGGATGAAACTACACTTTTGAAATAACATTGCATAGCTCTGAGACTTGTCATTAGTGTAGTTTACACTTTTGCTAGCTTGATTTGGGAGATTTCAATTTAACTTCAATGATGGTAAATTTTTATGAAACTAATCATCTGTAGTAAACTCAAAAGTAAAACATCTGATTCATTTGTAGAGTACTATAAGTATATGAATCATTGAGTTTATAATGATGATGGTGATGATAATAAGAATGCTGCTACAAGGGTACATATTTGTAGTGTTATTATTTGCCTGATGTAGTGCTAAGCACTTTATTTTTATCCTCAGAATTATTATATGATAGCTTCTTTTTATTTTATTTTATTTTTCAAGACAGAGTCTTGCTCTGTCACCCAGACTGGAGTGCAGTGGTGCAATTATAATTCACTGCACTCTCGACTTCTTGGTTTCCAGTCATCCTCCTGCCTCAACCTCCTAAGTATCTGGGACTACAGACATGCATTACAATGTCTAGCTAATTTTTGCAATTTTTTGTAGAGATGGGTCTTGCTTTGTTGCCCAAGCTGGTCTTGAACTCCTGGACTCAAATGATCTTCCCGCCTCCTCTCCCAAAGTGCTGGGATTACAGATGTGGGCCACTGTGCCTGACTGGTAGCTTTCAAAACAGTTGTCTTTAGTTTACAGTGAGGAAACTGAATATTAGAGTGCTAAATACTTGCTTGACCCAGGGTCTTGTTGGAATGAGGGAGGGCCTCTCCCAGGTGTGGTTCCTCTCTAAAGCCCTGATCTTAACCATAGTTACCTCACCACTACTACATCTGTATTCTACTTATAATGCTCTGATTCTAGCAAGCAAGACTCTTTTAAACTTTGAACCTAGAAATGAATATGACCAATGCATATAGCAAACATCCCCAGATAAATAAATTTCAAAGGTATGTGATATATCACAGTATATCTTACAGAAGTGATCATTGGGCTGGTCATAATTCACCATGGAGAAAAGTCTCATATAAAGGGGACAGAACGTGTCAATGCTTAGAGGTGAGATAGAGAATATGGAAATGGCCAGTCATTTTGCTCAAATCTGGGTCACTGGTTTACCTTGCATTCTTTTATCCCACGTTCCTCTGCTTCCTGCCAAGGATAATGTCTTTGACTACTTTCACAGCTTGGAAGATCTAGACTATCATGTATTCCTGGAGCATAACCTTCTATCTTGAGACTCTATGCAGTCTTGCTACTTGCCTCATCTTTGATGAATCAGTATTGTCCTTTGAGGTGCATACTCATGGTTCCATGTGGTGTCCTTGGTGGTAGAATGCTGATGGAGACTTTCACATGTTAATTAATCAGACCTTCATATTTCAGGCATCTCCGGGGCTCAGAGAAGGAAGGTCAGTTCCCCAAATGAGACTCCTAAAGACAGGCTCCAAATTCTCGCTTCTCTGGAGAATATCTTCTTATGTTTCCTGTGGCATGTATGTTGGTTGTGATAGGGACAGTAAGGGAGAGGAGGCTGCACATGGATGAGTGACGGGACGTTCTACTCTTAGGGGAGGGAAGTAGTAGATTCTGACATCTTTTGCCAGAGTTCATTCTCATCAAATGGTCTTGGCTGTCATGGCACCTATGTCTGTGATGCTGGTATATGTTCCGTATACAATAAATACACCTAAGAATTCTCATTTAAAAAAAAAGAATGTGACATCTGTGCTTATTTTCTTCCATGTGACTTGCCTCTGCCATCACTTAAACCTCTTGACTTACGTTTAGAGTCCTGCCCTGAAAGCGATACTGCTGCATTACCTTCTTTTCTTTGTTAAAAAGCATTTAAAGTTTTCAAAACCATCTCTCCAGTTCTATCACTTACGCATCTGTTTTTGACAATTATGATTAAAACACAAGTAAATATTTAACCATATTTGGCCCTTACCATTCTTCAAGGTCAGATCAAATATTGTTTCTATTGACTTCTACTTCAAGCAGAATTAATTAATCCTATTGGTTCGGTTTCATAGAGAGACCTAAGATTCCAGAAAATCTGTGTGCCTCCCCAGTTTCTAGCGGTGTTGAGAGGGCTTTGAGTGGCCACACATCATATAGGAGTTTTCCTGGGCTTCTCTCTTTCCCTGCTGGTTTTGATAGCATGTCTTTTTAAACAGACTCCCTCAGTTAGAATTTGGAGACCATACAGCACTGCTCCAAACAATTATGGGTACAAAAATTGAAGAATACCCCCTCTCATGTTGTCTGCTATATAAATTAGGATTTGGGAGGCAGATGAGGAGAGGAGATTGGCCTAAATTTTGCTCAGGCCTCCTTGAAATATCAAAGAAAAAGACAAAGCAATTGGACATGACAGTACTAGAAACACCTTTCTTTGGTCAAAAGGTAAAGGTGAAGCAGCAAGCTAATTTATCCTTTATCTCTGAAAATGTTTTTTCCTTACTGTCAGGAGAGAGAAGGAAGATAGGTCTCTTTTTGAAAAGGAAGATGTGAAAAGTTGCCAAGAATTTGAAGAAGATGGTCTGAACTGTGTTTTTCCCTGAACTTTAAAGAACAATATTTGCATATATAAATACATACTTCTACTTATTCTAAAAGTGAAAGAGGAAAATGATACTTTCTGAGGTGAGGATAAAAATACAACTACAAAGGTTTTTAAGTAATGCACAGTCTTAATTTACTTTCATTGTTATGGCAGAAGAATATAGAAAAGAGATTAAGCTGTTTTTCTCATCTGCAGCTCAAACTTCTTTCTTAGCAGACTGTTTTTCCTTTTGTGAAATCCAACTTCATGTTTATTTTTTCAACGTAGTATGCAATTTAACCAGCCATTTATCCTCATTCATCATTTTGTATACTGAGGACTTCATAAACATCTTGTTCTCAGAAGAGTTCCAGGAGAACTAAAGTCACAGGGACTAATTTCCCTGCCTTACCTCAGAAAAACACAGCAATATTACCTAGATATTTCTATTTTTACTCTATAATGAGGACACTCAATTTAAAATTGCACACATCCCTAAGCTGTTACATTTTTGGTTCACTTTAACCTGAATAAGGCCTTCACATTTTCCTGAAATCAGATTCATGCAATGCCTGTTTCAAGGAAGTACGTGGCTTGTTACCATCAGAATTCAGTGTTTATTTCTCATTGTAATGAAAAAGGCCTTCTGGCTATCCAACCAGCTGTAATTTTTTACCAGTTCTGAATAAACATTTCAAACCATAATGAGTCATTGTTGAATTTTATGAAGAAAATGGAATTAGAGACAGTAATTTATACATCTGTGTTGGCCACCCATTAAAGTTTTTTAACAAACGTGGGTGAAGCAAAAAGATGTAAGGCAAAAAGATGGCTGTGGTTTTCAAAATGTGGAGAGAGAGCTGAAAAAGATTGATGTTACCCTAATGCACTCCTCTGTGAAACAGGCAAAGCTTCTGGCCTGCTGGTGTGATTGGCTGGTGTTGAGATCTCCTACTCCATGGTAAGAAAACCTTCCACGAAGATGCGGTTGGATCTCCAAATACAGGGCCTACATTTTCAACCTAGGAACTGACCCCACAGGATCCATCCCTGTCCTATATCCCAACACCCTTCCACCCTTGAAGACATGGGAGTTTTGACTTGAAAGGAGGGCAACCAGAGGAACATAATTCTGTATCCAAAAGTCCTGGGCCAGCAACTTCCCTAACCTGTGCTTCCCTTTAAGACCCAGAAAGTGGTACCCTCCTTGGTGAGACAGACCAGTTGGGGTAGAGACTCCTTTGCAGAGCACCAGTAAATTCAGAGCTCTCCTAGGTTTTTTGTTTTGTTTTGTTTGGGTAGGAGTCTCACTCTGTTACCTTGGAGTGCAGCGAAATGCTCACGGCTATTGCAGCCTCAAACTGCTGGGCTCAGGCAATCCTTCCGCCTGAGCCTTCCAAGTAGCTAGGGCTACAGGCATGTACCACCACGCCTGGCTAATTTTTTTTTTTAACTTATTGTATTCACTAGGTCTTGCCTTATTTCCTAGGCTGGTCTCAAATTCCTGGGCTCAGGTAGTCCTCTCGCCTCTGTCTCCCAAAGTGCTGGGATTACAGGTATGAGCCACCACGTCCGGTTCTCCTAAGGGTTTTGAAAAGTCCTTCTCTGTAGCCAACATTTAACACCTGAGCATTTGCTTGACACTTGTCTACTGCGGTCTCCTATAATTGCCTTTTTGCTCCCCTTAAATCACAGGATGAATTTTTCTTAAATAATCAGGTGAATAGTCAACATTTGAGGCAAAATAAGATAATACGACATCCTCTTTTGAGCTTTCCACACTTTCAAAGTTCTTGTTTTGGGACCTGCAAATGTCTTTCTTTGTCTGAAATTGTATATTTGGCTTATTAGAAAAATTCGAGGGACGATCAGGAGCCTTGGTATGACCAATGATATCATAGGCAGGTGAACTTCCACGAGAAAGGGGAAAAGGTAAGCATGGCTATTCAGTTAGGAAGCATGAGCTGTGAAGTGCAAAGCCTAAACACTCAGCCTGGCTCCTTGGAGCGAGGCAAGGCAGGACTCCTTATCTTCTGAGTTGCCGTTTTTCCTTGCAGCTTAATTTTATATTCTCTTAAAGAAGAGAAAATTATGCTTAATTTTATATTCACTGGTTGAATTTCTTAAACCACTTTAAATATCAGAGCAGTATTCTTAACATAAACAGAAATGTTGTTCTGAGCTGACAATTTAAATGAGTTTTTCACTTTCACAGGCTGGAAATCTTTCAGGGGATTTTGTTCTCAAAAGAACTTTAGAAAATACTAGCATAGATCTTTTATTAAAGTAAGACGAGTGATAAAGAGCCGAATCTTTCTAAAATTACAGATTATAAATCATCAGCAAAACGGATGGCTTATGCATATCAAATCTGTGCTTGAAAACATCTTCATATGCCAGACGGCTGCGACTGGAAGGCAGAGTAGAAAAAAAAAAAAAAGACGCAAAATGTCAACAGGGAATATGTAAAAATAATCAGGCTTTTTGACAGAAAAGTAAACCTGGTAGCTGTATTTATGCTTTGCTAGTAGACAATGTCACTGTCCTTAGATGCTGAAAAAAGGCCCTTAACGAGTAGTTTCTCAACAAAAAGAAATCAGATTATTTAAAAATATACTGACATTTATGTAAAAACTTGCTTTTGCCTAAAATGGCAATGCTTTGTTTTTAAATAATGATGTCAGTTTCTTGGAAATGATTTGATTCTTTTTTTTTTTTTTTTGAGTCAGAGTCTCACTCTGTTGTCCAGGCTGGAGTGCAGTGGCATGCTCATGGCCACCGCAGCCTCGACTTACTGGGCTCAGCCTTCCAAGTAGGTTGCCACCTCAGCCTTCCAAGTACTGGAACTACAGGCATGTGCCACCACACTCAGCTAATTTTTTGATTTATTGTAAAGACGAGGTCTCGCCATGTTGCCCAGGCTGGTCTCGAACCCATGGGTTCAGGCAATCCTCTCACCTCTACCTCCCAAAGTGCTGGGATTACAGGCGTGAGTCACCATGCCTGGCCTGATTTGATTCTTGTATTTGAGGGCCTGGTGATCATTAAAGTCTGAGACAGTGAGAGAAGAAAAGTATACCCTCAAAGTCCCCAAAGTCCTCAAAATAGAAAATACCAAATTGACTCAAGTTTTTGCACCTCTCCTTTTAAAAAAACATTGTATAATGCAAGGGGCCTCTGTTTTAGGTCACTTTGGCTTCCTACTTTATGTATCCTTTTGGGAATTATGCCTGCACCAGGGTCCTCTATTGTGTGTGCTAGTTGTACTTGCCCTGGGAGGGGAGCAGAATTTTATAAAGATTAAGAAAAAGAAGGTCTCTATGTAGATAAGTTTTCGATCTTCGTGTTTCCCTCTTTGAAGGCAGAGTGGTCTTTTATATTTCTGTATTTCACTAATATGGAACACACAGAAGGTGATCAGTAAATGATTTTTGAATGAAGTATGAATGAATGAATGAATGAATGAATACATTCAGGCCATAGTAGATTTTCATATAGACAGAATCCAGCCTGTATCATGCCTAGAATTGATAGGATACATTTAAAAAAATCAATTCAAAGTCTTCAAATAAAAAAAAAATATATCAAAGGAAATGCAAGCTAAGATTATGTTTCTCTCATGTGTTTTCATAGTACTGCTGACACTTCATAGACATTACTCTTTTCCAGAGTAATGTCGGGGGAACCAGAGTGTGTAGGGCCTCATAAGCCCGGCTGAAGAATTTACACTTGATGCATTAGGCCTTGGGAGGCCCCATTTATTGTCTGAACAATAAAGATACTTGATGAGAGCAGTTGTGTATGAGACAGCAGGGACTGGGAAAGTGTAAGAAGCAGGGAGACTAGATAGGGATCCATTTCCATGTGTCCAAGTGTTGCAGAAATGAGAACTGGTCATAGATGGTGTCAGCAGAATTGGAGAAAAGATGGATAATAGACACATTTTGAAAAATTATAAATTTCTCGAAGGCTGAAATTTTGTTTTACTTATCTCTTTGCGGGCCCCATCACTCCAATGTAAGGGGCACTAAGAGCCCAAATAGACATATGTCAGGGTAAATTGGACTGTGTGGCAGGACATTGTGGATGAAGATTAGATGCCTATTATGGATCGCTTGGGATGACCATTCAATTGTATATTTAAAAAAGATTCCAATATTCCAGTGAATAGGCAAATGGTGATATCCTTGAGAGACTTTCCTGGGGTAAGGATTGTAATTAAACACCAATTCCATGCTTCTTAGGGTGCCTTTGGTCCTTCCCCAGACAGAATTCTTGGATTATTCCTCTGAGCTCCATGGACACTGCTCCCCAAGGATATTGTTGCCCTTATCACATTGCATGGCTGTTAGTTCTTTCCTATTATAACTTCCTGATGGGAGGGACCTGATTATGTGATTTTTGAAAGCTGAGGTATAATTATCATTCAGTAAAATGCACAAACTCTGAGTATATAGCCCAGCGACTATCTACTTATGCATATACTCATGCAACCACTACCTAGTGAAGATATCAAACATTTCAATCATCTCAGAATATTCCCTTCTGCTTCTCAGTCAATAACACCTTAGCTCTAGTCCAGGTAACCACTCTTCTAAATTCTATTGCATAGGCTGGGCATGGTGGCTCACATCTGTAACCCAAGCACTTTGGGAGGCCAAAGGGAGTGGATTGCCTGAGCCCACAGGTTCGAGACCGGCCTGGGCAACTTGGTGAGACTTCTTCGTCTCTACAATAAATAAAATATTAGCCGGGTGTGGTAGTGCGCACCTGTAGTTCCGGCTACTTGAAGCTGAAGCAAAAGGATCACTGGAGCCCAAAAGGCTGACGCTGGGGTGGCCGTGAGTGTGCCACTACACTCCAGCCTGGGCGACGGAGTGAGACTCCATCTCAAAATAAATAAATAAATAAATAAATAAATAAATAAATAATGATATCTCCTATCTCGTAGACTAATTTTGTCTGTGAGCTTCATGTAAATGGAATAGTTTTACATGTGTCATTCTGAGGACACATGTATTCATTTCTCTTGGGTATGTACCTGGGGATGAAGTTGCTGGGTTATAGGTAGGCATAGGTCTTTCTTTCTGAGAAACTACCCAATAGTTTTCCAAAGTGGTTGTAGCACTTTAGTCTCACACAATTAATGAGAATTGCTGCTGCTACACAGCTGCACCAATGCTAGGTATGACCAGTCTTCTCTTTTTAGTGATTTGGGTAGATATGTAATGTTGTTTTAACTTATATTTCTATTTCTTTGATGAGGAATGATGTTGAACCTTTTTTTTGCTCATTGGCCATTTGAATATCTTTCGCAAAGTATCTTTTCAAGTGTTTTATACATTTAAAAAAGTAGATGGCCTTTTTAAATTAATCATGTTCCTTTTTGAATACTCAATGTTGAGTGTAGTGACTGGCAATTAACAAGTATTTTTAAAGGTTTGTTGAATAAGACAATGAGAGTAAATAAAACTGGCTTTAGTTGCAAATTTTTCTTTCTCACTGGTCAACACGAAATGAATTGTGGAAGTAATTAGCTTCTATAGGACATTTAAATTTGTTGGTTTTTGAAAATATCAAGATGTAAATTCTAAACACAGCTGGTTGTATTTGTGATAGAAGCACTTGTGATTTTATGTTACTTTTTGGTTCAGTCATGCATTTAAAGTACTCATTATCATCGCGTCTGAAAGTCCAGAAAGCTTTAGACTAGAATACAAATTGTAACATTATCTTCTGTTTTTCTTTTATCATGTTAATAAGATAGATCAGATATGATGTCTAAAATGCAGGATCTATTCTACTAGTTACATTTTTTATTTGATTTCCGGACTAGAAATATGCTTTCTAATCCCTTGATGACAAGTGAATTTTTAAAAATATGAAAAAAATTTGAATATCCAGATTTAAGTTTATTTTATTTTAACCCCATTTTCCAATTGTAAAATAATAGTCACTCAATTTTTTAATATTCAGAAAATATGGCAATATAAAGAAAAAACAATTTAATTAGACCAACTTCAGATTCTGACTGGGAACATGTGGTTTTCTTTCTGTGTTTTGCACACATTTATGTGTATGTATGTATGCGTGTATACATACAAGTAAATATATGTGTGTGTGATCCATGTAGCTCTGTGTTTATTTTTGTAGTTTCAATAGAGATCGGAGGATTACTTGTATGCCTATGTGTATAAAGAGAAAAGTTGGTTGTTGTGTATCTCTGGTGTCTTTTGTATAGATCTTTGCTTCTTGTAGCCATCCTGGAAATACTCTTCCACTATCTATGCTTCTTCTGAATGACAGCTGTGTCCATCTTCCCTGCCCTCTAGCACCTAACATCATACCTTGTGTATATGGTATCATACTATGTGTATATAACTCATCAAATGTTAATGTCGTAACAGGCCTTGAGGGAACTCCTGGGTCTGTGGGAGGCTTCACAATTTTGGAGAAACCAGATTCCATGTACTAAGTTACACATGTTCTGTGAGATGTAAGAAAGTCATGGTTTGCTTCTACTCCTGAGGCTTTATGACTCAAAAAAAAAAAAAAAAAAAAACCTTAAAGTTCTTCCCATACAATTATGGACATCAAGACAGATGAATTGCTGAACTCTCCAGGATAGCCATGAATTCTATTGAAATTTTTTTAAAATT
>CAUYQG010154892.1:0-35826 GCA_963574415.1 Tarsius wallacei
CACGCCTGGCTGATTTTTTGATTTATTGTAGAGATGAGGTCTTGCTTGCCCAGGCGGGTCTCGAACCCGCGGGCTCAGGCAATCCACTCACCTCAGCCTCCCAAAGGCGCGGGATTACAGGCTGAGCCACCGAGCCCGGCTGCTAATCTTAAAATAAAAAAAAATTCCAAGTCAAGACAACTTTCATTTCACAGGTCTTCAAGTTAATATTAAAATTTTAATATATTAAAATTGCTAAATTCAGAAGTAATAAAAGTACTTATACACTGTTGAGATGTTGATTTATATTTGCTAGATGCTAGTCATTACATATAACAACAAAAATCTATATAGGTTTAGAGTTATAATCCCAAACAATAACAAAATACAAAATACCAAACACCCCAAATCCCAAATCCTCGTTTTGTAAAAAAAAATTAAAAAATTAAAAAATTATATATATGTATGTATTTATATATATATAAAATGACAAAAACTGCAATAAAACTCAATTAAAAAAACGTAATTTTTAAATGTAAAGCTCTCAGTCTCTGAACCTGCTGGTTGCTCTATAGATTCTTATAAAGCAATTTTCCACTGCACACACAAAGGTATCAATTTCATCTGGATTTACAGCTTTTCAAAGACTTGGCTGTTTCATGCAGAGAAAATGACTACTAGACATTTAAGAGGTAGGCAAGTTCAAAGTCAGAAAGTCCCTAAAAATCAGCACCACAGATTATGAAGATAAACTGGAGTGTAGTTTCCTGTGACCATTGGAATCTAGTAGACAGCATTCTCTGCTCCAGGAATAACAGCTCTTAGGTTATCTTAGAAATATCTGATGACTAAAAGATGAACAAAATCTAACAAAATTTATATAAACTAAGTCATAGCTTAAATAGACGTGCTAAAAGAAAATTCACTTATTGTAGTGAATACTTATATTTGACACAAATAGCATATTTGTAACCAGTTTTCTTAATAGGATCAAAATGACCAAGATATATTAGGGAAAAAACCCAGGATTAAAAAATATATATTTAAACTAATGACTAAGTGAGTCCAAGAATGAAATGCAAGGTTAATAAGGCTTAAATGAACTTACAGGTACTACGGCGAGTTTACAATCCAGCTAGAGAGGTAAGACATTGTATCAAAAAATCACTAATAAAACCAGGGAGTAAATATTTAGAATTAAATGAAAGGTAAGAGCAATGACTGCATGTCCCATTCTGAGTATTACATGGGGCATAAGGAATGAGTGAGATGTGCCAATATAAGAAGAGTAGGTGGGCATTTCCAGAAGAAATCAATGCCAAGAGCAGAGGGAGGCCTGAGATGAGATGGGCAGATGGTGAGCAGAGCAGCCCAGTCAGAACAGCAGTTTAACGTGACAGAGAAATGTGGGGAGCAGTTGAGGAGGAAAAGGGGATGGTAGGAGGACAGGAGTCAGGGTACAGTGGTAGGCGCTAGAAAAGGCGAGCTGAGCATTCGGTGTTTATTTTTGTCATTGTTCTTTTTTTAAGACTTCATGTGCCCAGAATTGGATTTTTGAGGGCAGCAGGAAGCCTCTGAAAGCTTCAAAAAGAAGAAGTGAGATTGGATTTAAGTTTAAAGGAGGATATTTCAGTGGCAATAAGTATGACTCATAGTTCTCTAATGCTTTCTGAACAGTGATTATATATCTGCCTGTCTTTCCTAATGAAAAATCCTATTCTTCAAAAGAATTGGCTTCAGGTTAAAACTTCACTGTTCCTCTGTACCTAGCTTTCTAGCTCAACCTGCTTCTAGGTTTTTATCATGGACAACCACTAGAACTGCACATTATATTCCAGAGCCAAAGGAATTATGATCATAAGATTTTCTTTATGTCATTATGATAAGGTAGGTACAAATATTGTGGTTACTCATCTTAAGAAAAAAATCACTGTGTTGTGTCTTTCTAGGTACAGGATTAGTTCTATGTTTTAAAATGTAGGTTTTATTATTATTCAGGTATGGTGAGGTCATCATGGCAGGAAATAACTACCATGAAAAAGACAGTTTGTTACTCACAGCTTCTAAGAAGAAGGTGCATGCCACATTTGCAGAACCATGTGGGAAGCACCAGAGCCGGTCAGGAAGGGACAACATGGGAAAGAACATTTATTGTGGTTTTCATTTTTTTTGAAATGGGGTTTTACTCTGTCATCCAGGCTAGAGAACAGTGACACAATCATGGCTCACGGCAGTCGCAAACTTCTGAACTCAGGTGATCCTCCTGCCTCAGCCTCCCAAGTAGCTGGAACTACAAGTGCATATCACCACAGCTGGCTGACTTTTCTATTTTTTTTTTTTTTTGGTGGAGATGGGGTTTTGCTTTGTTGCCCAGGCTGGTCTCAAACTCCTGGCCTCCAGCGATCCTGCTGCCTCGACTTCCCAAAGTGTTCAGATTATAGGCAAGAGTCACTACACCTGGTCAATTATGGTTTTCATAGAAAGGAATGAGGACGCAAGGTGTGCAGGTTTAGAATTGACTAGTTGAATAACCTCCTGGCGCTGGGACATGAGACTGCCCCTACTTGTTTGGTACCTGGTGACTTGGGCAGGAGGATAGTGGTCCAGTTTAAGAACTAGATAAAGAGCATAGTTGGAGGTTATGGGGATAGGATTGGTTAGTTTGCATGTGAAAGACATGGTCATAGGCCATTTATTTGCTATCTCTAGGAACTGGCTAGCTCTGGGAGGCAGAGTCTCACCAGGGTCAGCAAGAACCTAGATCAGAAGTTACAGGAAAGCAAGATGAATAGTCTATTACACTTATTACGATCTTAGAAAATATACAGCAGTCTAATTCATAAACCACCTTTAATGTCTACCAAGAGATCCTTAGTTATCTATGCGAAGTATAACAAAAATTAGTCACATCTTCTGAGAATACTAACACCAAAAAAAAAAAAAAGATGAACTTTTAACTTGAGATCTTTATTCATTCACATATTTCCTGTTTTTTTCCCCACCCTCACTCTTTGTAGACTACAAGTTAGAAAAGTAACTAGCAACTAATTACTACTATATCCATACTTGTTGATTGATCAAATGAAAAATCTGAATAAGGACTAAAATTCTCTGTATTATCAAAGTGTAATGCAACGTCCATTGTCTGGCAGTAGGCATAGCTTAAATAATAGTTGGTGTTATTACATATGCATTAGCCATGTTTTAGATACAAGTTATTTTTCAATTTGCATAAAGCCACCATGCCCCTGGGGAGACAAAAGCAGAGGTAAGCTCAGACTTCTAGATATGGCAGGGGTGAAGAATAAAAGAGCCAGATTACCTGCGACATTCTCTCCCGGTGCTTGGCCTCAAGCCTCTCTTTGGCTTTCTGGAAATGGGCATGTTCATTCTCATCTCCGGGTGTCTCGAGATACTTGTCAACAGCGTCGGGGGTGCTGGCTGCTGTTGTAGGAACTATAACACAGAAGAGAAGGAGATTTGAGAAGAGAAACAGAATATCCGATCATTTAAAAGAAAGCCATATTTTCAGTTATTTCCCAGAACAAAGAATTGAATAAGAAGCACATACAAGATGTTAATGCTATTTAAGGAAACACCAAGAAACATTTTGCAGCACAGAAAGGATATGTTTCACCACTTCTAAGTATAGAATGAAGAAAATTCTCCAAACAGTCCATTTTGCGATTATAGTATTATATCTAGAGTTCTTTACAAAACAAGCATGCACAGAGCAAAACAGTTGGTGCTTAATACAGACAGGTTTTCCCAAATGCTCATGCCCTCCTAGATTACCTTTTTGCACTCTTGAAAGTAAATGATGATATCATCAATATCACACATTAAGATTCCTGCAGAAACCAGTGAAAACTGCTTTTGCAGAGTAACTGAACCCCAGAGAAAAGGTAAATTCTACACGACGTATTTTAGCTAGCTTAATTACAAAGACATCCTTCATGAGTAGTATTGGAAATGTTACAAAAAGAAATAGAAATGCCAATAAGTGCATTTTTTAAATCACCAAAGGTCCTTTCTGCCTTCATAAATTTGGCAATAGTCAATGAACTCATTATACTAGTTGTCAAACACAAAGTGATTTCTATATTAAATTCAACTAGTACTGCTAAGCAATGTATATCTGGGTTGAGGTCTCACTCTGTCACCTAGACTGGAATACATTGGTACAATCACGGCTCAATACAGTCTCAAACTCCTGGGCTCAGGTGATCCTTCTGACTTAGCCACTCGAGCAGCTGGGACTACAGGAGTGTGCCACCACACCTGTCTAATTTTTTAATTTTTTGCAGAGATGAGGTCTCGCTATGTTGCCCAGGCTGATCTTCAGTTCCTGGGCTCAAGCAATCCTCTTGTCTTGGCCTCTCAAAGTGCTGGGATTACAGGCATGAGCCACAGTGCCCGGCCAGCTGAGCAATATTTGAGATGCAACATATACTGCTATATTATATAGAAACAAAAATACTCCAAAAATTTAGGAGTATTCTGTACAACAAAAATGACTTAACTCATGAGGCAAGTGAATTATAATGCTTATGCAAGCAGTTTTCCAAAAGATCAGTAATGACTAGTGAGAATTCAGAGTACTTATGAGCTTAAAATGAAAAGAAAAAAGAATTTTGACTTAAAGAAGAAAGTGTGCTTAACCTAAAAAAGAAGATGCTTTCATGGCAAATCAATTTAAGTGTTTTAATAAAAAAAAATTAAATTATTCAAATATCACTGATGTTCCAAGTATTCTTTTCAGTCTTCTTATCTAATTACTTATTAATTTTTTGCAATCTCAAAAGTAAATGGTGATATAATCAATATCACACGTTAAGATTCCTGCATTAACCCAATAAAATGTGAAAATTGCCTGGGATATAATATCCCAAAGAGGACTTAAACAAGAACTTATGGCTAAGTCATTTTGAAACTAAATGCTAAGTTAAGCGTGTTTCATACACCTTCAAAAAATGTCTGGAATCTTAATGATCCAAAGCCTTCAAGATATTTTTTTTTTTTGAGTTGGAGTCTCACTCTTTCACCCAGACTGGAGTGCAGTGGCCGCTCCCGGCCACCGCAGCCTCGACCTGCTGGGCTCTGGCGATCCTTCCGCCTCAGCCTTCCGAGTAGCCAGAACTACAGGAGTGCGCTACCACGCCCGGCTAATTTTTTTGATTTATTGTAGAGATGAGGTTTCCCCTGCCCAGGCGGGTCTCGATTGCTCAGGCAATCCACTCACCTCAGCATCCCAAGTGCAAGATTACAGGCTGAGCCACCGAGCCCGGCTCAAGATATTAACTAAAACTGGAGGTTGTTAAATAATTAAGTAATATCTTTCACTTTAAAGAGAGACATTCATTCTGATTTCTTCCCTCTTCTTTAATCCTGATTATTATTATTTTTTTAAGTAAAAGCAGGTGTCTATCAAGATGCTGTGTTCTAGTGGTAGGAAGGAGGCAGGGCATATTCCTGGAACCTCCACACAGCTGTTCTGTCTTCCATGTAGTCAATGAAAGGGTGTGATTCCACTGTACATCAGCAGCAAAGAGGAGAAGGAAGGAAAAAGCAGGAGGGGCTTAGCAATTAGGTACATCTGGACTTGAATCCCATTTCTTTCTCAGATAGCTGTGACCCAGGGCAAGAAACTTAAGCACTCCATGTTAGTTTCTTTATCAAAGTGGCAATAACATGTCATAGGACGTAACTGTAGTGCGGGGAAAACAAGGTACTCCACATCACATGTAAATCCTCTGGCAGAGGGTAACACACAGGGCAGTTGCTTCCTCTTTTGTTTACTACATCCCATTCAAGTCTTGGAGCTAATGCTAACCAAGGGAAAAATCAGCTACATTTATTTCAAATACACTGAAAATGAATCATTCACAGGACTATGAAGTATCACCTACAAGAAAAATATGTATTCTTCTGAAAAATCCTAGTGTTTAATGAATAACCCACATAAAGGATGAATTTACTGAAAAGAAGTAAATTCTTAATTTAAAAGATTAAAAAATTACTTTTAATATTAAATCCTTTTGTAAAAAATAAGTCTTAAATGTTTTTCTTCATAACCTCAAGAAAATCAATATGCAAGTATTTTTAACTTATTTTCCAACTTGAAATGGATGTAGTATTTAGCATTTTAAACGTCTTTCCCCAGGTTTTAATCATTTTCTCATCTTAACTAGTAGAACTCAAAAGAGAACAAGTCAAAATAAATGCAGAAAATAAAACAATAACATTCTTTGTATAGTATAATCTGTCAGAATGGCATAATTAGGCAAACCATATTTTACGTATTAAACAAATGAAAATATATAAATGTTTGGGGTTATAATTGCTGATGAAGATAGCCATCTGGCTGTAACTGTCATAACCAGAGCATAAGCACCCCTTTGGAAAACTGGAGTCATAAAACTTACTATATAAGTGGAACGCTTTTCAGCTCTTATGGTTTGCAAATATTGTCTACTGTATAATGGAGAGGAGATAAAACACTATAATCAGAATCAGTATAATCGCATTGGTGCTAAGTGGAAATGTAACTTTGCAATACAAGAATACTCAAGAAATAAGCATGTGAGTATGTTTAACAGAACTGAGAATATTTCAAGTATTAAACCTTCTTTTTAGGCACAGATAAATAAATGCATATATTGTATTAGCAATTTACTCCATTTGATCCAGACGTATTTCTGTGATGATTAATTTTATGTGCCAATCTGACTGGGCCACAGAGTGCCCAGATTCAACATTATTTCTGGGTGTGTTAGTGAGGGTGTTTCTGAAGGACATTAGCATTTGAACCAGTGGGTTTTGAACCAATGTGGGTGGGCATCATACAATCTGTTGAGTGTCTGAAAACAAAAAGGTGGTGGAAGGAAAACTGTCCTTTTGTTTTCGGCCTGCCTGAGCTAGGACACTGGTCTTTTCTTGCTCTTGGACTGGAATGTATAGCAACAGCTCCCTTGGTTCTTAGGCCTTAGAGTTTGGACTCAATTACACCAACAGCTTTCTCGGTCTCCAGCTTGCAGATGACAAACTGTGGGACTTAGTCTCCAAAATCACTGTGTGAGCCAATTCCTCATAATCAATCTCTTTCTATATAAATATATCCTGTTGGTTCTGTTTATCTGGAGAACACTGGGTAATACAATTTCTCTTCAAGTACGTCTTTATTAGCAGTCCCGGTTACTTCCTGTAGTTGAGAAATTTAAGAGAAGCTGTCTCTCTTTTAATCTTTTTTTTTTTTTTCAATTATAGGGATGTGGGGTACCAGTGAGGATTAATTACATAGGTCGGCTGCATGCAGGTATGTTTGGGCTTCCAATTGGCCCTCCTTCTCCTGGTAGTGGACCTGGTACCCTTTTTATTGTTCTTTTAATCTTTAGTTCAAACTCTCTAGTCATTCTAACCCCTCATCTCAATTAGTACAAGTGAAAGAATTTCCTATATTCATGCCAACTAGCAAGTGAGATTACCATATCTAGTCAAGCAGAGAAGAATGACAGCTTATATTTTTATTTTAAAATAAGTGTTAGTGGGGTTTGTTTGTTTGCTTTTTACTATCACTGCCCTGCAGCTGGTAAAGAGGAAGGAAAGAGCATTTTTAAGGAGGATGCCCAGAGAGCTCAGTTTCTAATTCTCTAATATTCCTGTATCTGCAGGAATATTACCAGGACTGGCTACCAGATTGTGATAAAGCCCATGGCAGGCCAGAGACATGACATCCTGGGAGGTGTGCAGAGCAGGAAAGTCTGTGCCCTAGGTCCCTACCCTTTCAAGGTGCTTCCTTTTGGGAAAGAGCCCTTTTGGGGCTCCAGGAAGGTTAGGGTAGGTCCCAGGGCATGAAGGGAACAGGAAGCTGTTATGTTTAAGGGACTTAAAACATAAGATACTGTACCAACTTAGAAAGTGAAACAAAAACTGGCTTTAGGACAGTTTATTTTTATTTTGTTTTTTAAAATACCACAAAGCACTTTATCCTGTGCAGAGACTTCTGAGGTTTCTCAGAAATTCTGGTAAGGGCTCAGATTTTCATGTTGACCAAATATTGGTAACCTCTTTTCATTAGCATCTCTACTGTGCTAGGCATGGTCCATGTGTACTCATTTAATACGTGGGAAGAAAAAATATCACTCTATTTTAATGTATAGAGGGGAAACACTATCATTTAAAATAATCATATCCCCAAACACACACAAATAAAGTCTAAATTTAGGATTAGGAAAGCCACAAAAAGGTTACAAAATTAATTTTACTTTTTAGTGTTTTTTTTTTTTTTTTTTTGAGTTGGAGTCTCACTCTTGTCACCCAGGCTGGAGTGCAGTGGCATGCTCACGGCCACCACAGCCTCGACCTGCTGGGCTTAGATAATTCTTCCCCCTCAGCCCTCCAAGTAGCTAGAACTACAGACGCACGCCACTGCATACCACCACACCCGGCTAGTTTTTGTATATTGTACAGATGAGGTCTCACCAAGTTACCTGGGCTAGTCTCGAACCCCCAGGCTCAGGCAGTCCTCTTACCTCAGCCTCCCAAAGTGCCGGGATTACAGGCTGAGCCACCACACCCAGCCAATTTAATTTTTTTTTTTTAAGGGACAAGTCCTCCTCACTCTATTGCCCAGGCTGGAGTGCAGTGTCACGATCATAGCTCACTGTAACCTCCAACTCCTGGCCTCAAGTGATCCTCCCACCTTAGCCTCCCAAGTAGCTAGGACTATAGATGTAGATGTGTGACATCATGCCCAGCTAGTTTTTAAAAATTTTTGTGTAAAGACAGAGTCTCGCTGTGTTGCCCAGGCTTGTATTGAACCCTTGGCCTCAAGGGATTCTCCCACCTCTGCCTCCTAAAGCACTGAGATTACAGGTGTGAGCCACTGCTCCTGATCTTTGGCATGTTTTCTATCCAGCTGTTCCTGACCTGAATATTATCCAGTAAATGAAGTCCAACAAAAGTTGGGTTTTTAAACAAGGGTCAAACAAAAAAGCCCATATAGCTGAGATATGAATGACCTTTTTAACCTCAGATTCCTCTTCAAACATGCTCACTCATGCCTTCTGCAAGAAAGCTGGCTGGGTACATACACTTTTCCACAGAAAATTAGATGTAAAATTAGACAAAATTCATGGTTAAACATCTTTAGTTCTATGTTTTGATCTCTAGGTACCTAATCATGAGCAGCACTGCCAACATCTTATGCACGGGCTTTTAACTTTTAAAATGACCTTTATATTTATTTTATTTTAGTTTCCTAACAGGAAACTTTACGGCGTGGCAAGATATATCAGGTGTTACACATTCGGAGGTATTTAAACATTCAGAATGAATGAAAACAATACAACAAAACAGAAAAGCAGTTCCAACCCACAGCACATTACTGCTTCAAGGTGAACATTCTGCTTCCAAATATACAGTGGCATTCTGGATGACTACCTCCTTCTCTGTAAGCCTCATCCTTGTTCTTTGCAACCCTGGAAGGTCAGAGATACCTGAGAAGCTGAGACAGCAGCTCTGACATGGACAGACTATGCTGCCTTGAGTGTGCCTGTTCCTTCCTTTACTCCTTCAGCCTGTCAATATTACAGCCCCTATTATATGTGAGGCACATGGCAGAAACCAATGAGAAAAAAGGACAAAGATCCTGGTCCAGATGGCACTGTATTCTAGTAAGAAACAATCACCACACACACACACACACACACACACACACACACACACAAATGACAATCAAGAAATCATATTGTGAGCATGTGAGTTGCATTATGGAAAAGAAGTAGAAAAAAAAGTAGAGCAGAGTGAAAAATGATCAGGAGAGCCAGGGGTGAGAGAGTTGATGTAGACCTCAGCAGTAAGCAGGTGGCCAGGAGGGGCCTTAACAGAGAAGGTGACATTCAGGTACTTCCCAGTTAGCTGCTGTAAGAACATGGCAGGCAGACGAAGAAACGAACTCGGGGGACCCAAGGGATGAGGGTACCTGGTAAATTCCAGGACAAGCAAGGAGGATGAGGTCAGAGCTGAAGAAGCAAGAGAGAAAGTAGTGGGAGAGGCAGAGAAGAGAAAGGGACAGATCCCGTAGGGTCTTGAAACCACAGTAAAGACTCTGAAGAACCAATGTGGGGTGGGGGGAGAGAAAATGTAACGTGACGTGACACTCTGGCTGCTACAGGACAAAAGCCGATGGACATCTATGAAGAGTAGAAGACAAAGATGAGGATGGCTTGGACCAGGGTGGCTCTTGTGGGAGGCCCCACCCCCCATCACCTCCCCACAGGAGAAGGATCAGATTTGCTTCTTTCTCTCACACCAAAATGCTGTTACCTCAGGGAACTGAATGCGAAGAGAGAGATTGCTTTCACATGTGTGTGAGAGCTCATTTCAATTTTAATAATGATACACTGATGCTAGTCACAACACTTCCACTTCACATTGCAATCTCCTCTCAATACCTACCAGAGCTCTATTTTCCAGAATAATAACAGTAATAATGAAAGCAGGTTTCCTTTTAGTTTATTAACAAACCCTGATGCTGCACTCAATGTTCCTGTCACGAGATACACCTCCATCATTGGGGCCAAGAACTAATAAACATTCTACACCTGTGTTTCCCTGAAAAAACGGCATCATTTGAAGGGAAGTTACTTCAAAACAGGGGTGAAACCTGCTATCATATACAGGATAAGACAGAAATCATTCTCCTTGTCCATCTGGAGGATTCCATATGAAATAACCCATCAAACTGTACAGGCATCAATTTCCCTCATTTTAGTTCTGATTTTGTAATCCCTGCATAGTACTCCATTTCATATTCAGACTAAAGACAGCAAGAATGTGGGCTCAAAATTAGACACTGTAAAAAAAATTGCCCCATCATTTTGAAATTCATTTGTTTCTTCAATCTCTAGGGCGACACATAGTTTTATAGTCACCATGGGCTTAGAATGCAAAAGGAGAAATAACTCCATCTTCAAACAATAATGGTCATGACCATCTACAGCAGATCACAAGGCCAAATGTTTCCCTCAACAGAATCCATGAATGGCATTTAGTTAGATTCCTTTTGTCAGCAGAAAAGAAAATTTATCTCTATAGCATTCACAACAGAAGATGCAAGTAAATTAAGACCTATATAAATCATTGACTTATCACTGAAATGCTATCTGATATAGAACTAGCAATGTTGTCACTTGAAGTGGCTATAATTTATAAGGCGGGCCATAAGGATAATTTATGTAAGGGTGAAATATAAACCTGTAAAAAAAAGTTATGTGAAAACTTAATCTTAAAACATGGCAGAGCTTCAGACTGCCACCCCAACTTAAAAGAAAACTTTTTAAAAGTCTCTCCACTCCTCTAATTCCAAAAAAACTACGAACACATTCTAAACTCAAATATTTATCATCTCCACCAATTCCAAGATAGAGGAGCCATTTATACAATGAAAATAAAGTTTGCCATTCTTCAATATACTACTAGAGTCTCTTAAAAAAAAATGAAAAAGGCAACC
Organism: Tarsius wallacei; assembly: GCA_963574415.1. Classification (NCBI taxonomy): domain Eukaryota; kingdom Metazoa; phylum Chordata; class Mammalia; order Primates; family Tarsiidae; genus Tarsius; species Tarsius wallacei. The sequence continues at coordinate 11,492 of CAUYQG010154892.1, forward strand.
TCCCCCCACTGTTTGAGTCAGGGTCTCACTCTGTTGCCCAGACTGGAGTGCAGTGGCATGATCACGACGATCACGATTCACGGTAGCCTCGATCTTCCACCTCAGCATCCCAAGTAGCTGGGACTACAGGCATGTGCCACCACGCCCAACTAATTTTCTGATTTTTTTTAAGGTTGAGGTTTTTGTTATGTTACCCAGGCTGCACACTTATTTTATAGTCCATGCAATCATAGTTGGTAGAGAACGCTATCGATGCACCAAGTAGACATAAGGTAATAAAAATGTAATCTATGCCGTGTTTACTCTAGCCAAGCTACATTTCTTTTTTATGTCTATGAACACATACCAATGTGGGAATTTTGTCAAATATGTGACCTGAATGTGAATGAACGCTGGTGTTATTTTTATTAATATCTATATTACCTATTTAACACAATGCACCGCAATGTAAAAGGAGCCTCCTGTGTGAATCTAAAAAGTATACATGAAGCAACAGCAATAATAGCTGGCATCTAGAATGTCTTAGCCTCAGGTTATTGTTTTTTGTCAATTTGTCAGAAGCTGTTGACTTTCTTAATGGGGCTCATCAAGAAATGACCCATCACAGGTGCTCAGAACTCAATAGATGAGATAAAAAAGTCAACATCTTCAATACTGTCCACACTTATAGAAACTGTGGCACTAAAACCAGATGCAATGGTTAACCTCTATAGAGATCTTAAGGAAAAAACCTATTTACTCCAGCCTCCACTGCAGTCTTTCCCTACACATGAGTATTTGACTTTAAATTGTTAATTAATTCTATGGTCTCATCTCATCAGTAAAATTATCAAGTTATTGAAAGCAAGGTACTCGGATTACTTTGCTAGTGTTCCTCAAAATATCTAGTCTAGCACATCCTGGGTTTAAAAGTAACTTTGGTAAAAAACCAAGGGCTGGCCTGCTGGCTGCTTTTTTAAAAAAAATTACTGTTTTATTGGAACATAGCCATGTCTATTTGTTTGCTTATTGTCTGTGGATGATTTCATGCAACAGCTGCAGAGTTGAGTAGTTATGACAGAGACTGCATGGCCTACAAAGCCTAAAATATTTATGATCTGGTCTTAAATGGGGGAATATTTGACAACTTTTATTAAATTATCTCCTTACTCTCCTTTGGCAAGTAGCTAACAAATAAAACACATATATAACGAGCATTCTTTTACTACAAGTAAAACATCCCTATCCAAGTATCTGAAATCTGACATCACATTATGGCCGAGATAGTGACACCTTTGGTTTTGAAAGCTTACATGTACACGAACTTTGCTTCATGCACAAAATTACTTAAAATACTGTATAAAATTACTTTCAGGCTTTTGTATAAGGTATATATGAAGCATAAGTGAAATTCATGTTTTGACTTGGGTCCCACCCCCAAGATATCTCACATGACTATGAAAATATTCCAAAATCTGAAAAAAAAATCTGAAACACTTCTGGTCCCAAGCATTTCAGATAAGTAATACTCAACATGTATTCAGGAAAAGTGACCTTAAAAAAAAAATGCTGGTTTGCTAAGCAATTCAATTCCTTTCAATCTTAAGGTCTCTCACTATTATAGCTTCGAGCAAAAGCCATTCTCTTATCCAAACATTTCTAGATACCAAACATTTGTCTTTTCATGTTTGTCAGTCTGATAGGTTTTTGCTAGCACTGATGCAACATGTAATTTAATTCGCCACATCTTAATGCTTTTGACTGTTTTTCATAATGCTTGGAAGTTTTATTAAAAAAATAGTTCCAGCAGTATTACAGAATCTGCCAGTGGGAACTAATATTTGCTATTTCATAATGGGAAGAACAAGAATAGTGTGACTGAGAACAATAGTTCAAATCTGGCTGGAGACTAAATGGCTGTGGCATTAAGACTCCTGTCCTTACGACAACCCTGGGGTTAAGGTGGCATGCTGCATTCAAAGGCTGTACAGCAAGTTATCTATCATGAGCTTCTGAGGCAGCAAACTTAGGACTTGGGGATGGTGGTGTGGCCTGATCTGATAAGTTTCCAATCTTTTCATATTCTCTGGAAGTGTACCAGTGTATTCCATGATATCTGGGCCATTTTGATGAGCCTAGAAATCAGTCTTTTTCCCTCCTTCAATCCTGCATGGGGCCAGACCAACACCTCTCCGCGGGCCATAGGGCTGTAAACATAATCCTAAGGTAAAAGTAACCTGTATAGCAAGGTAGCAGGGCATCTCTACAGATGGTTGTTCCTTAGTATGTACTGGGATTCTAGGGAACTAAGAAGAAATAGAGGAGGAAGGGTTGGTAAGGGTGAACCATACACTTCGAGCCCAGGGGTTTGCTGGTTTATTCCCTGCTTCATAGTAGCTTACATTAGAGTAGAAAAACTATGAGACTTTAAGGCAGAGTCAGAACAGCAACAGCACATTCTACCTTATCTCGCAAATATTGAAAGATGGAACAATGGCCTAGCAAGTTCAATTTCATAAACATGTTGACAATTGGAGGCTACTGACATTCTAACACTTGTGGAAAGCACACCTGTCTACACCAGTCTAGTTATAATTCTAAGTAAGATGTGGGGGTAATTACTAGTTTAGAATGGTAGTTCTCAACAGGGGTGATTTTGATCCCCAGGGCACACTCTGGAGAGTTTTTAGTTATCACAGCTGGAGTTGTGTTAATGGCACACAGTGGGTAAGGCCAGGGACACTGCTAAACACCCTACATGCATAAGACAGACTCCCACAATAGTTAGTTATCCAGTCCAAAATGTCAATAGTGCTGAGGTTGAAAAACTGTGGTTTAGCTGTTTGTACCACATATCAATGCAAATGAAGGAGCCAGAGATGGGTCACACTTTGGCCAGATCCCATGGTGCAATCTGTTGACTAAAAATGGGCACGATGCTCTCTTTTTGAAATTAAATGCCCTTAAGGAGTTGGTCTGTTTGCCTTTTGAGATGCAATCTGATGGAAACAACACTAGAAAAAGCATCACACTCTCATATTTGAAATATAAACTAATTGAAACATTTTATGTAATAATTTTACTGTTTAAAAATACATTATGCAGACTGAATGCAAAACTTTTGCACTGTCCTAAACCCAAATGCAAAATTAATGTCAGAAACAACTCAGTTCTTCCAAGATTCTTTATTCCAAATGGGGAAAGACATGTTTTAAAGGATTCAAATCTATAAGTTTATGAGTAGAATAAAAGCTCTCAGCCTCATGTCTCTAAGCCTTATGTTTGTGGTATAGATTCTCTTTATAGTAAAAACAACAAAATCTGTGTCCCTAAAACTGCAATGCTCAAAATTGTCTTTTTTAATGACAAAAATTTGAAATCTAGAAATTCCTGGTAATAATAAGTCTTGACAGAAAAATTATTGTATTTATAATGCAGGCCATCTTACATTTTCTTCATAAATGGAATCTTGTACCAGTTCAACTAAAGAGCTTTCCAATCTCATTTCATGTTTTTAAAAAAAATTGACTAGAAGTGGTTCAGACTGAGCAACCTGTAAAACCTTTGTGTAAAAAGATATCATCCAGTTAGAGCTAGGTTGGTGAGAGAGCAAAGCGTAAGCCTAAGTCGTCCAATCAAACAAGCTTGCTCACCATCTAGCTTGGCTCATTTTTCTCTGAATTGTGCCTGCTATCTGCATTTGACCTCCAGATGACCATGACTTTTTCAATTCAAATGTGCAGTTTGCTATAAATAAGACTGCATAGCTGCACAGCTATAAATAACCAGAAATTATATGCTTTCTCTTGTCTGTTTGTACTAGCACTGCAAAACCCTTCACTTGCTATGATTGAACAGTTTCTGTAGGTAGACAAGAAAATATAGCTGCCAAAATCACTCTATCCTCCTAGAATGGAAAGGTGTCAGGATCCCAAACGCACTGCAAGTAGATGGCGAAAATTATAAGAAAGACAAAAATTACCAAAGAGGCTTTTAGAATCTGTTTGAAAGAGTGGATGATATGAGTAGTAGTTACGTATACATCATGAAAATAAATTTATCAAATGCTGATGTCCATTTCCATCAATTAATAAAAATGGAAAACGACATCTCTTTTATATGCCAAAATGAAACAAAGGAAAAACAATCATTGTTTTGTAAAAGAGTAGGAAAGATTTAATTTACTGATGTGTGCTATATTCGTGGCATTTAGGAAAAAGTGTTAATATTTTATTCCTCTTCACCATTTTCTGTAGTTTTAAAATGTGCTTCTGAATCTTGAATGTGATTTTATAACCTAGAAAACAATGTCAGAACCAAATGCTTAGCCATTTGGTGTGGAGCACAGCCAAAATGTCATTTGGGTTTCAAACTGGGCCCTGCCATGTTTGATGACTTGGGACAAGTCATTAAGCTCTTGCAGCCTCATTTTCTCATACATACAAAAGAAATGAGAACAATGTCCACAAAATGTTTTGGAAAAAATAAATGATCTATGGAGATGCTTGGTACCGTGAAACACACCATGTATATCTATGTATTATCAATCCTAGGGTGGAATAGCTGGAACTTTTTTCTAGTCCTTCTGTGTCTACCTACCTGCTGTTTTCTCAATGATTTTTGGGAAAAAAACCAAAAAAAACACTTTTTCACAATAGCAGAAAGTTTTTATTGTGACAGTAAAAACCACATCCTTCAAAAGTTATATATAATTTGAATTAATCTGAATATTTTATGGAGATCATTAAAAAATTTGATGGTTTAGGATGAAATCTTTTGTAAAGTACATCCTCCGCCATTTATAATTTACCACTTAAAAAAAGAGAATTGGTTCCATCAATTTTGAAAGTAGGCTTTTTTCAGGATAATGTACATATATGCTAATTTTAATTATAAGACAGTTAAGCTACAACTGAAATTGTGTTTCTTCTTGCAGCAATCATATGTAACAATAACATATATCAAATCCTAACCCAAAGCTGTATAAATCTATTTCAGGATATAATTCAAATCCAAGTATTGAAACCACATTTTAAAATTCAGCTAGTCTGATATTACCGCTGAACTAATCACAAAAACACAAGACACTGTGGGACCTGCAGTGGTTAGTGGATACATTTCTTTACAGGTAGCTCTTTCTTTCCTTCCTAATCAGAAGTTGTGTACCTCTGACTACCCCTGTGCATTCTGGGAGAGGAAGAAGAAGAGGTCTTATAGTCTAAAAGTGGTTTTTACTTTTAAAGTTGAAACAGTTGCCTTATAACACACATAACTAAAGCTGTGTACATGAATTAATCCATGTACTACAATGCATGAATATTAAATATTTTTTCTGAGGAAATACGTTATCTATATAGTCTCTTATTAAATCACGGTATCTTGGCAGCTTTTAGGAAATAAAATAGTGATGCCAAATAAAGCACAATCATGTTGTACCTACAATATTTCATAAAACCACACTAAATAAAAAGGAAATTGATCAGAAATAGAATAAGATTGGTAAGTGTTCTTACCCTGACATTTCAAGTTGCCTGGCAAAACTAGACATAATTACAAGCAAGCCAATGGGAAGGAACATTTTATTAAAAGATAGGTGTTTAAGAAACACAAAACCATGCAAAGTAGGTGATGATGCTGGAGTTATAAACCAGTCATGCAACATCCTCCTCCCCTCCTCCCTTCCCTCAGGTGAGTGAAACATACGTTGAACAGCATCTTGGGGAAGAGATTCCTGGGTAGTCTTGAGTAAACTTTGGGACACTACGGAGAAAATAAGAGAACATAACTAAAAACAAAAACAGAAACATGGGAATGACGGCTGAAACTCACTCACACGATTCCTCTGACTAAAAACAAAACAAAACAAACAATCATTGTATTAAAATTAAAAAAATCAAACACATATCCTGGGGTTTGGTCCCTCCACAGAACCAAAGCAAGCATCCAAGTTAACATCTTAGCATTAAGTCTTTGATAGTACATCTACGTAACCTGTTAAGATAATTTCTTGCTCCTGTTCACCCTCTGCCAATCACCAATTTCTTTCGGTTCATCTCTTACAACATCTCTATTCATTCCACCCACAGAGGCAGCTTCTGGCTCTTGGCTCCAGCTTTACTCCACTTATATTTGTCCACTCCTCTAACTGGCCTTCATCCTCTTGCCTTCGCTTTCTTTGGAGACAGGGTCTTGCTCCGTCATCCAGGCTGAAGAGCAATGGTACCATCATAGCTCACTGTAGCCTCAGACTCTTGGGCTCAAGCGATCTTCCTGCCTCAGCCTCATAGTAGCGGGCACCACAGGGCACCACTCCAGGCTAATTTGTGTGTGTGTGTACGTGTGTGAGGCACTGTGTCAGGCCTGCCTTTGCTTTCTTGATAAATTATTCTGTAACCCACCCCCTCAAAAACTAAGTATGGCTGGACTTATCCAACACATCCCTGTTGGGAGCACCAATCTTTTACAAATCTCTCAGCAAAGTGTGTGCTGCCCAGGACACCTCCATCCAATGTGGACAAATGCCCACTGCTTGCTGCCAGCCCAAACTGCTCAAAGAGACAGGATGTTAGGGGAGGGAGAGGGCATCAGTGGGGTGAAGTGGGGGGTTAATTGCTAACTCTTGAGGTGAATTCATCACTGCATATAATTATAAACAAACAAACAAACCTCTTAATTATCACAAAATATATATATGATATTCCAGAAAAGAAATCCACCCCAGGGAAAGGGAGAAAAACGTTGGACACCTGCCAGGAAATCTCCCCTAGCCTCTAAACCAGTTAGAATCACTGTAACAAAAGCCCTTTGTGCCAAAGGCTACAGGCAACAGAATTCCTCATTGTGTTCACATTACCTGACCTAATTGACTTCTTTGTTTGAAACTGAAGAAGGGAGTCATTTGAGCTAAGAGCAACCATCCAATCAGAGTCCGGGGAAAAAAAAGAAAAACAAAACCCTCGGGTCACCAGTTCCTACACCTGTTCTCTCGCAGGCCTGAAGTATAAAGTCTTCTCATTCACTAGTGATGGCAGGAGACCAACAGAACTTTTCCATTAGATTTGACTTAGATAGTGGGCTCCTTCACAGTAGAAGGTGTAAATGGTGCAGGTCCTTCTGTTGTTTTGCTTAATCCTATGATCCCGCTGGAAAACATTTATACAATCCTGGGCAGGACATGGCGGCTGCCACCTTTGCAACATATGGGAGGCAGGAGTCTCTCAAAATAGAAATGCACAATTACTGAGTTTCACCTTTAGTTAAATGAGTAATTACTTCTTCTTTAGCAGTTCAAACTTCCTACTACATAAATTTAAATAAACAAAATTGGGAAGGTTGTTAACAGCAGAAGTCTCATATATCTCAGGAGGTACATGATCTCCTAGTAATGACATCTTTGGGGGAAAGTTTCATCTTACTTTTAAGTCATCCTGACTTCATGTATTTATCCCCCAAAATTGTGAAAGCTTAATGTTCAAGAGAAAGACTGAAAATCATATTCCCTGGACCTTGAATAATTGAAAGTTTCTAATGTTAAGAGTTTTCTTGTATCTAATTCCAAGAGAGGAAACAGACAATTGATGCTGCAAATGTGTGTGCCAAGCTTAGGGGCAACAATGGACATTTCTACCCTTTGGCATCTGAGGTGCATGAGCTCAGTTCAATCACATTCCTTTACCACCACAATAAAAGACACATATATGAACCAACTTAAAGGTATTTATCACAGCCATACACCTTGTCAATGCAACCAAAGCTTCATCAGCCAGGCTTCCAGTGGTAGATGGTTTTTACACAGGTAGAGCACATGCATAAACACAAACACACGTGTACACAGACAAATCCACAGGTATGCATTTGCAGAAACAGTTGCAAAAGTCAAGACAGCCCCCCCCCAGCTTTGTTTTAAAGAGAAGCACTGAAAAGTCCCTATGGATTGCAAGACATATCTACCACAGCTAGAGAAAAGAACATATCCATGGCCATGCTTTATTAGAGAAAGACGAAGAGGTGTGCTCGTGATTGAACATACTGCAGAGACTCCGGGCAATTAGAGAAGTTGACAGCAATGTGGTTAGTGGTAGCAAAAGGCCCATTCCCAAGAACCAGGAAAATCAATCTGTTACAAAGAGCAGAGTCAGTGCCGAGAAAGACGAAAGATGGCCAGGCTCGAAGAAGGGTCCACTTACTGACGCTGCCACACACGGCCATGCAGTACTCTTCTGTGTCAAAGTTGTTCCGGTTGCCGCCACATCCGCCGTAAAAGAATGGGGCACACTTCCCTTCAGTCACATCAAAGTACCAGCGGGAGATCATTGCTCGGCATGGCCCCGTCTCGGCTTGTTCAGAGCACACCTCTAATCAGAGGAGATGTGGGGAACCACATTTAGCATGAAAAGGCACTGTCTCACTGTTCATGTACATACGTTTACTTGTCTTACCTATTCATCCTCCCAGTGGTAACGTGGACTGGGTTTATTAGACAGCATCTACCAGATATTTACTGAGGAATTTAATTACCCACCAGGACTTGGGAGTTACCTTGGAAGCAAAGCAGCATTCTCTTCTGCTTTGATAAGTGCGGTGCTCAGTAGTAATAAAAGGATTCCAGCCAGTGGTGAAAAGATCCTCTGACTGCTTTTGGATAAACTTTAAGTGACAGAAGATGTCTGCATATCAAAATAACTCTCCAATATAAAAAAAACTTCTCAAAAGTCAACTTTGAAGGAAGGGGACTGCTTTGGTTACGATACAAAGTTTAAGCTCTCACAAACATCTGATTGTTTTCCTTAATAAATGACTGCCTTAATGCAAGTATAAAACTAATTACATATATTATGAAAGTTTTCCTGTTTTTGGAGACAGCTTAGCCACTGACTATATCTGAAAACATATGTGACATTTGTAAATGTGACTTACAGTGGATGACAACAGCTCTAACTTAAGACTAATTTATTTATTTGTATATTAAAATGGGTTAATATACTTTAATATTTAAAATGAATGTATAACTTAAAACAATACACATATTTTAATAATCTGCTTAAATATGTACTAGCTGCATTTAATAATGTATTATTTAATTATGTTAAATACATAAGTAATGATGTACTATTTAATCATACTATTTAATTAATATATGTATTAAAATCTGTATTATTTGTATATTAATTTGACCATTGGACAGTAATGTTCCAAACAAAACATAGTCAACCAACTCTAATTTGTTAATATACACCATGTACTGTTTTACATTAAAATACAGCTTACCTGTTAACATGTCTTGCCCTCCCCAAAATCAGTTTCATAATCCTTGACTGAATCAAAGTGTAATAACCCAACCAATTCCGTTCATAAAGTTAAGCAAGAGTAGAATGAAAACTCTACCTCCCACTTTTGGTAGAAGTGAAGCAAAAGCTCCAGTTCTCCCTCTGAATTTATGTCCTGTCCTTGCTAGGCTGGTGCCTTAGCACACACAGATGTTTTGCTTATTCCTAGTATTATTAACATGCAAGGAGAAAGAACACCAATCTAAAAGATGAAAGCCACGCATAACCAGAGCTTCCACATTAGTAATATTCAAGAGCTTGATTCTAACGCTCTTACTGACGCTGCCACACACGGCCATGCAGTACTCTTCCGGGACAAAGATCCACATTGCCAATGTCAATGGAGACCATCATTTTATTTCCCTACACACATTGCTCTTCCAGTAGATGCAATAAAGTACTGGCAAAACTAGAAGTTGCTACCATCACGATGATGTCAATAAAGCAGAGACAGTCAGCACTGAGTCCAGAAGGTGAGTGTCAGACACTCTGCAGGAGAAATGCCCCATGTAGCAGGTATTTAAGATAACCTTGTTCTCTCCTGATAGAAACATATGGCTTCAGGGGCATGAAGCTCATTACCATCCATCATCAAGGTCATCCCATTCAAACTGCTGCTCTGAAAGTCCGGGCACCCCAAACGTGTCTTTTCAATTGGCTTTGTCTACAGAATTCTCCCGCAGGATGAAAATCGGCTGACCTGTTGACACCAAGTATCCCATCCACTTGGCAATCTTATTTATCCTCCAAAATTAAAAGACTGGCATTCTAACTTACAAAGAGTAAATTGCTTTGTGGGGCGCTATTTCCTCTGTGTTACAGACAGAACAGCTTCAGGACTGCAGAGTTAAAAGCCCTGCCCCGCACATGCCAACCATAGCTAGCAGTGATCTCTGGTCCTGAAGTTTATCCTCTTCCTTAGCTGTAACAGACACCTACAGGTTGGCCTTTCCTCTTTCTCTGTATCACCTTCATCAATCTGTACAAGTTCATGTCACGTGCTCTTTCAGGTTTCTAAGACATGATAATACTATTAACCTCTTCCTCGGGTAGTGTTAATTCCAACAAGACTACAAGGTAACACGCCGACTGAGCCTGCACTGTGGCTGGAGTTGGCACTTGGATTACAAGCACTGTGGCCCCCGCAACCAACACAGGCACAGAATCCCTCCACCCCACAGTCATAGGAGCACTGATACCATGCCTTGACAATGTATGCCAATCCCCACATCTTAGCATCAAATATGTGTCATTTTAGAGCATCAAATAAGTGTCTTCTGATACTTGTCTGCCACATGCTCCATAGAGCACATCAGAGCTGTGCAAATGTAGGGAACTTGTCTTTATAAGCTCTCCTATGTACTATATAAAAGTAGCAGAATTTGGGGTGAACCCAAGTTAAGTAATGGGCTAAAAGAATGAAGATCAAAGGCAATAATCCACGATAGATATCTGCTCTTGTGTATGACCTAGTAGCAATTTCTCACATATGATAAAGGCAAAATCTCCCAGTCCAGAACCTAAATGGCATTACAACATATAATCATTTTCCTGTACCGCTAATGCAACACAATGGCACATTCATTTTTATTTATCTTCTGTCTTATTCTAAAATAGCTATGAAGCCCTTTATTACAGTGAATGTGTAGATACCAGGCCATATGAGTCCCAATCAACTAGAAAAAGCATTCAGAACTCCAAATTCATTTACATGTCAACTAAGTAAATAGAATAAACTATATGATGAACACACAAACTTTTACTGAAGTCTCTAACTCTAAGAGTCCTGACTCATTCCTTCGGAAAATGCTGAGAGTGAGGTAATCTCACTGGGGAGTGTTGGGTTGGCACTCTTGACATTGAATGGCCACAAATAGCTGCATGATCTTGGAGGAGTCCAGGTGGGCCTCATGGGCAGTAGCAACCAACCCCACAAGTAGTACTCATATACAAAAGGGTATCCAAGACGGTGTGGTCAGAAATGAGTATAACAGTGTATGTTGTTAATTTAATGCCAAATATATAACATACAGAGTAGACGTATGTGAGCCTAGAAGAACAGGCCTAAGAATGTACCTTCGTTATTCTGAATCGCTAAAAGCAGCCTCCTTGTCCAACTAGTTCTGACCTGCTGACATAGAGAAGCCTATTTCAACTTGCTGCAGTAAAGAAAGAGCATAGACAGGTGTCCTAACATGCAATCCCTGTGCTGGCAAAAAGGGGTTTCTCATTATAATTCCACCAATGATCAGGATCGCCCCTTAACCATCAGCTGATATTTCCCATCACTTTCCCTCAGGGTTATGACTAGAACATTAACTTCCTCAAGCAGTCAAGCTGATTTCAGAGAGCACTCTGAGAAGAGTAGATTACTTATCTGCTGTCACTCATAATCATATTACTACTCTACTATAGGGCATGCAGTTGTCTGGTCTCTCTGATCTTTTCTCTAACCCTTTATCATTCCAGAACATTGTCCTTGTAGCTGAAAAGAAAACATTTGCTTCATCTGAGAGAAGCTGGGACTGAGGGATAGGGTCAGCACTAGGGAAGTATGGTGCTAATGCTTTTACACAAAGAATTAATATGCATACAAGAAATAGTCAGAGACCAGAAAAGAACACGGAGAAGCCCCATAGGCTTGGGTTAAAGAAGTGTTAAGGAATTAATGTCTCGCATGGCTTCAGACCGACGCCAAAAAGGGGGGGGGGGTTAATGTCAACTTTGCAGTTGTGACACTGTACTGGGTGAAGACTACGCAGGGTCTCTTTGTATGAATTATTTCAACTGCATGTGATTCTACAATTATCTCAAAAAAGTAATTTTAAAAATCCTACATTAAAAAAAATAGAAGAGGAATGCTGCTTCTTCAGTTTGCCTTAGAATTCTCATCTTGTCTCCTTCCTGGACTGTCTTATCACTTCAGAAATAAGTCCCCTAAAGAACTTCAAATCTCAGTGTGAGAAAATTTCCTTTAAATCCCTTTCTACCAATGGGAAATTACCAGGAAATCTAACCAATCAAGATTCTCACCAAGTGGAAGAGTTTGCAAGCATTGAGACCTGATATATATAAGATGCATGACTAATTCAGAGGGAAAAAAAATCTCAAGATAGACTTCAAATGCTTATGTTTATATGATTTTCTATTTTTTCTCAATAGGATAATTTCTTCCTTCCTAATCTACAGAAACTGCTAAAAAAAATTCAGCGAAAGATCTGTTTCATATTAATTACTATTATCACTTAGTGGAAAATTATTTACAATATCATTCGCTAAATGTGAAGCATGCAAAATTAGAACTTATATAACTAAACCCAAATAGAATTCACCTAAAAATTAAAACTGCATCTTTCAAATATATAACATATACAATTATTTGTTAATTAAAAATGTAAATGAAAGGAAAAATAAATCTAAGAGAAAACACAAAAAAACCTTCATCTTCCTTTTCTCATCTTTATTCTCTTCTCAAAATCTAAAATAATAAATGAAAAGACCTAACACTTAAAAATCATTCATTAGCCAGGCTCGGTGGCTCAGCCTGTAATCCCGCACTTTGGGAGGCCTAGGTGAGTGGATTGCCTGAGCCCGCGGGTTCGAGACCCACCTGGGCAACTTGGCGAGACCTCATCTCTACAATAAATAAAAAAAAAAAATTAGCCGGGCGTGGTAGCGTGCGCCTGTAGTTCCAGCTACTTGGAAGGCTGAGCGGAAGGATGGCCGGAGCCCAGCAGGTCGAGGCTGCGGTGGCCGGGAGTGTGCCACTGCACTCCAGTCTGGGTGACAGAGTGAGACTTCAACTCAAAAAAAAAAAAATCATTCATTAAATTGGCCAGGTGCAGTGGCTCATGCCTATAATCCCAGCACTTTGGGAGGCAGAGGCAGGGGGTTGCTTGAGCCCAGGAGTTTTAGACCAGCCTGGGAAACAAAGTGTGACAGCGTTGCTACAAAAAAATTAAAAAATTAGCCAGGCATGGTGGTGTGCTCCTGCAGTCCCAGCTATTCAGGAGGATGAGGTGAAGGATCTCTTGAGCTCAGGATGTCGAGGCTGCAGTAAGCCATGATCATGCCACTGTACTCCAGCCTGGGTGACAAAGTGAGACCCGACTCAAAAAAAAAAAAATTATTAAATATATTTTTTGAATTATAATCCACCTTAATTTCTATTCAAAGTAAGTATGAGATATAACAATACAAGAGAAAATTTTCCCAGAATAACAGAAACAGGGCTATTTCTTTCTTTTTTATTGTTTTAAAGTTTCAAAACAAGGTTTATTAGAGAAAGGAGAGGAAAGAAAGGGAGATATGCCAGAGCTGACATGGATGAGAAAAACTGCTTGGGATATTTCACAAAGGGAAATGTTAGAAACATAGGCAAGGACATCTAAGGAATGACAATCCTTGTTTATTCATGTTTAATTTCTTAAACTTTTAAGATCACATATAGGTTTCCTGATATTCACTGAATATAGCTGATATGGCTGAGTTCTTCTGGCAAGGAAGGATTATCTCTTCCTTTATAACAACTCTATTTACCCTTCAAGACGAAACATCATTTGATAAACTAAAATGCTGGTGTACACAAAACACAAAGCAAAACTGTGTGCTTTTCTAGTCATGTGTTCTGTATCTTTGGAGGGTAGGCCCTTGCTGAGATCTGTGTTGGTTTCAACACTACATTCTATTTTCTAAAAATCAATGTAATACAAAATGCAATATAGAAGCAAAGCCAGATCTCGCATTATATAAAAATGATTATGCCAATTCATTGTTCAAAAAATAATGCTCAACCACAAAAAATTAACTCTGAATGTATATTTCAATGTAACATTTTTTGCGGACAACCAAAGCTAGAAAGCTAATTGTGCACTTTTCAACAAATTCAGCTTGAAGACAATTGTGAAATGTCTAGTTTCAAATGTATGATAACCATAATGCCTTCTTGCAAAGCAAAGTTAACAGATTAACAAATAATGAGCTTTAAATAAAACACTAAGGATAAATTTTAAAATAAAGCTTTATATTATGATTTTCTTTTAAATAACTGAGTTTCAGTTATTCTCAATGTACTGGATGTAATGGGCAAATTTTAAATTTACAAATTTCATGAAAGCAACCACTTAGATAATCAGACTAAATAATCAAACAAAAGTTATTTAGAGAGAGCAAGGAATTGTGTATTCTTAAGTGTTAAAAAAAAACTAAACATTTTGTAGAATAATTTTCTCTATATTCTGCAAAAATATATGCTTAATCAAATTTCATACATAATACAAATACATCTCCTTTTTGAGTTAAAAATTACATACTCATATCTTGAACTCTATTTCTCCAATTTTAACAAAAAAGGATAAATGTAAGAAGACAAATATAGTTTGCTTTTGTAATAATTACCTGCTTACTGTGACAGTGAAATAAAATGAAAACAAGGACATAAGTATTGAAATCCACTAAGTATATATACTTAACTTCAATATTTCAAGTAAATTTTGATATATATGTCTAAAACAACTTTACTGTTTTAGCCTGACTAAATTATTACTGCAATTCAAAATATTATGAGGGGGACCTAAAAAAATTCAGAATGTATTTATAAAAAATTGTATATTTATTCTTACATGTTAAACTTTAGTCTCATTCAAAGTGCTTTCTGTTTGATGAACTATAACTATCGAGACTCTTTTTCCACTACTAAAAACAGTTGCTGAACTCCTCAACTTTGGTGCCTTTTAGTGCTTCTGCTGTTTTTTGTTTCACCTCTTCCATGCTGGCAAAACATTTCTCTATGAGGACTTTTTTTTATCGGGGTGATATCATTTTTGGTCAAAAACTGTTGACCGCTCAGTGAGGTGTGGGCAGATGCACTTGTAAACCACCCATCATGAAATGGGCAAATGCATTGAAAGAATATCCAAAAAAAAAAAAAAAAAAAAAAATCACCAGAAGCCAAATGTGTCCTTTCACAACAGCTAGCTGGTACACTGATACCAATGGGTTCCTAGAACACTTACCTAGTGGGGGAAGCCTGTACTATAAGCGGCTCGCCCTTCAAAAAGACAATTCCGTTTTTTTTTGTTGGACCTCTCTCTTATATGGTGACATTTCACAAGCCTAAGCTATCAGAATTCTACTGAAGAATAAGTAGACAAATTTGCATTTGATTCTGAGAGAAAAATAATTTTTAAAGTCAACACATTAGAAAACAGGTTATTTTTTAATAATGTGCTTTTCCCAACACTACAACCATGTACTTTTAATAGAAAAGAGTATTTATCATGTGCATTAGCAAGCAGTCATCAAAAAACATATCTAAATGGTTTCTCTAATAAAGGCAATAAATTATCAAATATTTATGACCTTGTAATCTTATTTTACCAAATAAAGACATTTAAAATTAGGCAAGCGAGGTTGAACTGAAGTCTTATGACAAATCTCACTTAAGCTCCAAATAAGGATTGAAATACGAACAAAATGATGCAAACAGCTGTGCATGGTAATGAAAGCACTGATTCAGTATGGGATGACGGATGCTAATTTGTCACGGAAGTCTCTAGAAGATATCTGCATTTGGCTAGCCTTTTTACTGAATTGTGTTAATTCTCTAAGGCTAGCCAATACATCTGTCATTCTAATTATACCTGACCCAATTCTCATATCTCTCCATGATGAAAGATTATTTATAAAATGCACCTGAAGGAGATTTACTCGTAAAATATTTAGACTAATCAGCATTCGCATGATGCTGTTGTTAGTGAGTATTCACAAAAGGGTGCCACTATGATTTCTCCTCAACCTTTGTTTCCTGTTTGTTAAGGGAATAAACTTGTTCTTCACTGAGCTGGGAGGCCAGTCTGAAGTGCAACGATATTAACAAGTCTAAACTCTGAAAAAGATATCAGGTCCTGCACTGGAAACTAAGGGAAAGTGAGTTTTCTTACTGAATGAGAGGCCCAAAGAGCTGGTAAATTGACTTTCTCCAGAAAAACAAAAAATGGAACACTCCAAGTTACAGTGTTTGTCAATTTGCACAGTATCAATACTCCTACTATCGGTACTTTAAGTTACCAAAGATTGTGGCTAGTAGGGATTGAATACACCACCACACCAATGACCAGAAACAGGAGCACAAGTGAAACTAGCAGCAATTATACATGTACGGAGATTGTAAGAGTTTTCAATTTCGTGGATCCTAAGATTTGAATTTAAAAAAAAAAAAGCTTGGTGGGTACACGTCTCAGGATCCTCTCACATTTGCTGACATGTGCTAAAATACTGAGAACAATAACACCATCGATAAAGATGGTTTTCCTTCAGTTTCTTATTTCTTGTCTCAATGTCCCAAATCTGCACCGTACAGTGGGTAGGAGATGCTACGAATTCACTCTCAAAGTACAATCCAGGGATCAGCAGAGCCAGCATCACCTAGAATGCAGGCTCCACTACAGACCTATGATCTTAGAATGTGTGTTTAGCAAGAGCCTTGGGTGACTCAAGTGAATATTAATGTTTGAGAAGCAGCATAATCAACCACATCTTTTAAATACAATCGAAATGTCAAAACTAGAGAAACAAGATTAAGTCACTTTCCACAAGGACTAGAGGAGAAGAATTGGTAAAAGTTGCACACGTTTTGACTTATTAAAAAACTTAATTTAAACAGAATATCTATACGTATTTATTTTACTCTGAAGTTCTTTCCTATCTCAGGCAATATTAAAACAGCTTCACGACTTCTGCCTTAAACCCAGTATCAAGGTAATAATTCTCTTACTCATTTTAAGTCTATGAAAACACCAGACTTTTCAGAAAACTGAATTTAAATGATAGCGTTCCTATAACATCCCAGAACATTAGAAATGTCAATAATTAGAAAAATAATGAAGAAGGGTCAGAAAAAAGGACTTAGAATGTATTTCTTTATACCACTTCTCTGCAAACAAAGAGTTAGATGGTATTTCTATTTTTGCAAAAAAAAAAGAATGCTTCTAGATATCAGTCAGAGGTTGGAAGGATGGTCCTGTGGTTCCACGTCCTTTTTGGGGAAGACTGAACATGTCCAAAACTCAACGTTAACTGGTTTCTCATCACAATCCCCAACAGGGAAAGAACTCACAGACTCCAGCTGAGAATAGAGTATCCCTGGTTACAACAGGGATGCAAATCACCATTTGCCATTTCATAATGTTGGGCCAGGAGAGAATGAAGTTCTTTGGAAAAATTAAAAAAACAAAACCAGGAAGGCAATTTACCTCCATACTTCATTATCTACATGGTAAATATATATATGCAATATTTAAGTCAACACTTTACTTTTTTAAGTCTAAATAAAGCTACTAGACTACACTACATGTTTCACCAAATACTTGTTTTTACCTTATTAAATGTATATTTATCATATTTATTTTAGCATACTTTTATTCATTTTTTCTTGCTCAATAAAAAATGCTCATTGGTGGCTGGGCTTGGTGGCTCAGCCTGTAATCCCGGCACTTTGGGAGGCTGAGGGGAGTGGATTGCCTCAGTCCGCGGGTTCGAGACCAGCCCGGGCAACTTGGTGAGACCTCATCTCTACAATAAACAAATAAAAAAAAAATTAGCCGGGCGTGGTAGCGCGCCTGTAGTTCCAGTTACTTGGAAGGCTGAGGCAGAAGGCTCACCGGAGCCCAGCAGGTCGATGCTAGGGTGGCCGTGAGTGTGCCACTGCACTCCAGCCTGGGTGACAAAGTGAGACTCCAACTGAACAAAAAAAAAGCTCATTGGCTACCTACAGTGTGCAAAGCACTGAGTTAGGAGTTATTGTTGACATGAAGATGAGACACAGTTGTGGCATTTCTCTATCGACATATTTAAAGCTGGTCATCACTGCAGATCTAAACATCATAAGCCCATTGATTTGCAACCAGAGAGATACTAGCTCCTACCTCCTCCTAGGGGACAGTTTTGATTGTCACAACTAGGAGGTACTACTGGCATCTAAAAGGTACAGTCAAGGACATTGCTAAACATTCTTCAATGCACAGAACAGTCCCCCACAATAATGAATTCTCTGGCCCAAAACAACAGTGCTGAGGTTGAGAGACCCTGCCACAGCCCAAACAAACATTAGGAGGATTCACAGTGCATTTTAGTAATTTGGCCCACCAAAGCTATTGTGCAGCGGTCACCAACATCTCAGAATCCCTGGTAAAAAATGTTGGGAAAATTTCAAAACAGAACCATGAGAATTGGCCAATAAGACCTTTCTTTGCTTCTAACATGAAACATACAAAACACGTTTCTATCATGAAACTTTGAAAATTACCCAATAAGAACCTAAGTAAACGTAAGAAAGAGATAACTCTATCCTTATAGTTAAAAACACCCTAGCAGTCTTACCAATATAAACCAAATGTAGTGCACTTTAACATTTCTTCTGCCTTAAACTCCTTTTCTTTTTTTAACATGGTAAGATTTTCTTAATTTTTTTATAATTTGGGCTGCTGTCTCGAAGGCTGAAGGGTTTTCTCGAACATCATTTTTATATGAGATTCATTCAGACTTACTTCCTCCTGACTTTTCGCTTTTCTACTAACAGAATCACAAAAGGTCAGACATATTGGAAGAAGTGGCTGGAAACCAAAGCTGAATATTCAGGATGGCAAAATAGTTCAAGGCTGAGAGAAGCAGATGTTTAGGTTGTAATCCGCTCTGCTTTTAAAGACTTCAGAAATTCATTTTTTAACAAGCGAACTACAGATTTCCATTAAAATCCACAGCTTCGCTACCTGCCCTAGGAATCTAAGCCTCTACTCTATCAGATGAGTAAAAAGGATTAGCTAAAAAGGTATGCATGCCCATGAAAATGTATGCATGTTTAAATGAATTGTTCACTAATTTGCTAGATCTCTGTTTTTAGGTTTGATTTTTTTTTTCTTAATTACAAACATTTAGAGTTGAGTAGATGTGTATAATTGTTGTGCCTGAAGAACTTGCATCTATTTTTTAAAAACAACTGCGTTGGGGAAAAACATGAGAAAGACGGGTATTCTTTAAAAATCTGATTTCTGACCTCTAATTAAACTGGACTAAAAATGGTTTTTAAATTTTTAATAAATCTAGATATAAGTGTATTAAAATACCTTTAGCTGATTGCTTCTATTATTCTGACAGCGAATAATAGAAGCACTGAAAATAACTACGGCACTGTCAGCCATGTGAAGTTGCAAGCAAAACCAAGTTCAAAAATATGGGCCGGCATGGTGGCTCACTCCCGTAATCCCAGCACTTTGAGAGGTAAAGGTAACAGGAATGCCTAAGCCCAGGGGTTTGAGACCAGCCTCGAGACCTCATCTCTACAATAAATCCAAAAATTAGCTGAGTGTGGGGGCGAGCACCTGTAATCCCAGTTATTTGGAAGGCTGAGGCGGAACAATTGCCGGAGCCCAGCAGGTCAAGGTTGCAGTGGTCATGAATAATTTTCTACATGGCAATGCAGATTTTTGTGAATATACTAAGCCACTGAATTCTATACTTTATGGTATACAAATTATATCTCAGTAAAGATGTTGTTAAAAAATAAAAAGTATGCATGCACACATGCAAACACACACCCTTTTCTATATGGTTGTGCTCCTTAGTCTCCCATTTTAAGCAGCCTAATTATCAGAGTGGGTTTTCTAGATTGGGACCATTAAACTATGGAAAGATTCTTGTCAATGCCCTGCTTCACTCTGCCTCTATTAAAGTGTGTATCGAAATCAATGGCTGCCATGACACAGGGCGTAAGATAAAAGTTTGTCACCTATCACATCTATGGTCAGTGCTGACACCAGATCATTGGATACCATTAGAAAGCATGTTACAAGCTGGCCCGGGAGTGGGGTGCATCCTATCTGCCTTAGTCAAAACAAAGAGATAGAGGCCTTAGGCTTGCTCTAAAAGGAGGAGCCATCATCATTCTTTCACTGTTCCCAAACACTCTGTGGAGTTTCAGTTTCATTTTCGTGTAGCATACTGCTATTGAAGCCTCCGCTTCAGGTATGTGAGTTCATATTCATGTTCACAGCAAGTTCAGAGTTTACCCCAAATTTGCAACAAGTTAAATATAAATGATATGCAAGAATCACGTTCATGAATTATAGGATACCTTGTGTCATGTCCATTACAAATAGGTAATAACTCAGACATGAGAATTAAGCTAAGCTTTGTTTCTCCTACTCTTTAGAGTCAATGCAGGACAGGCACGGCGACTCACAACTGTAATCCCAGCACTTTGGGAAGCCAAGGCGAGAGGACTGCCTGAGTTCAGGGGTTCGAGACCAGCCTGGGTAACTTGGTGAGACCTTGTCTCTATAATAAGAAAAATTAGCCAGGTGTGGTAGTGCATGCTAGTTGGAAGGCTGATGCGGAAGGATCGCCTGAGCCCAGCAGGTTGAGGCTGTGGTGGCCGAGAGCATGCCACTACTGACCAGCCTGTGCAACAGACTGAGACGTTGACTCAAAAGAATCAATGAAAACCACTCTTATTTATTTAAAATACTTATTGGATTCCTTCTCTTTGGTGGTCTACTACCTGGTAAATCCCTATTCTTTCTTTAAAATTTCAAATGCAAACTTTTCTGTAATGCCTTAGGTGAAAACGTCCATCCGCAAACTGAGCACTTTCCTTCCTCCATGCTGCCAAAGTTCCTTCCAAAGTCCCAGGTCTGAGAGACCCTTCCTTCTCAAGGACTTTGCAAATATGGCTAGAGGTGACCTGAGCAAGCCACCCTATTCATAACCTTGTGCCTCCAGCAACCAGCATAATGCTTGGTACCTAAAGTGCCCTGCTGACATGGGTGAAATGTATGGCATTAAATCAAATGGTACCTCTCACACATTAATGGTCACCAGAAGGGCAAGAACGATAATTTAATTCTGCCAAGGTCAGTCACTTAACCCAAGGCAAGCAACATTCAGATCCAGCTTTTTAGCTTTCATCATCTGAGATGGTTAAAGAGCTACCTATATCAGTGTCTCTACCTGTCCACTTAATAGAAAAAAGTCCACGAGGTTTAAAATGTCTACAAGAAATGAAACTCTATCTTGAAATGCAATAGCGAATTAGTACAACCTTGTTCAATTTTCAACTGGACATAAAATTTAATGGCAGATATTTTAATATACAATATATAGTCAGAAAAAAACATTTTAAGCAAGAAACAAAGTTTAAGGTTTTTATCATAACATAATGCCTATAAATATCTGCTCTATTACCAATATATTTAGATGGGTCACTTTTATGCATTCTATAATTAAAAGTCAATCTGGCCAGGTGTGGTGGCTCACGCCGGTAACCCCGGCATGTTGGGAGGCTGAGGCAAAAGGACTGCCCGAGTTCAGCAGTTCAGGACCAGCCTGGGCAACATGGAGAGATCTTGTCTCTACAATCAATCAAAAAAATTAGCTGGGTGTGTGGTGCATGCCTGTAGTAGTCCCAGCTACTTGAAAGGCTGAGGAGGAAGGACCACCTGACCTCAGCAGGTCGAGGCTACAGTGGCCGTGATCATGCCATTGCATTCCAGCCTTGGTGAAAGAGTGAGATTCCAACTCAAAAAAAAAAAAAAAAAAAAGTAAATCTCGTGGCTTACTTTTGGCATTTCTGATTAGTAGTAAACATTCGTTCTCTAATGTCTGGAATACATTGGAGGATCAGAATGATGTTTATAACTACAACTAGAGCTAAGGTTAACTGAGCACTTACTATATGTCAGGAACTATTTTAAGTGTTTCCCATAAATTTCTTAATTTGATCCTCACAAACAGTTAAATATTAGGTAAGTATTATTAATCCCCATTTTTCAAAGGAAAGCAATAAGGATGAAAGGTTATATGATTTTACACATTTACACAGTTGGTAGATTGGAGAGCAAAGACTTAATCTGGGCAGACTGTGCTTGCACAACAAACTGAAGATTTATCAGACACTATAACAAGTGCTTAACAGAGATAATCTAAAACCCTTTTCATAACAAATATACAAAGTAACATTAACATCTACACTATACATAGGAAAAACGGCTACTTAACTGGCCCAAGGCCATAACATTACTAAAAATTCTGTCTTAAACACTACGCTAGTCTGTCTCTAACCACCAACAAGCTACCTTAAAGAAATTAAATTGATATGGTAACATCCAAAATATAAAGAACTTCATAGTCATTTTCTATAGATGCCAGACAGTAAATGAGTTTGGCTTTGCAGGCCCCATGGTCTCTTTTGCAACTGTCAACTCCCCTTCTGTGACACAACAGCAGCCTGGACAATATGTAAACAAACAGGATTGGCTGTGTCCTAATAAAATCTTTTGTTTAGAAAACAGGCAACAGGCCAATTATGTCCCAAGGGTCATAGTTTGCTGCCTTACTATTATAGAGCCCAGATCGCTTTAATTTAAATATAAATTCCAAAATTCCCAAAATGCACAGTGTAAAATAATAGGAAGATGAATATATGACTATTGGAAAGGAATATAAATTTACATGGGAGCACAGGTGAAAATGAATTAGTGTGCATTTATAAGGACAAGTAAAGGTGTAATTCTGACATAAGTGTAGCAGAAATATCTTGGTTCATCTGGATCCAAATCCTGGCTTTCCCACTAAACCATGGCAATTAAAAAAAAAATTCTCTAGACCTTGGTGATCTTGGTTTTAAATGGGAAAGTAAAGTTTCCCCATTATATGAACATGGGCTGGAGTGGGGGGTGGGAGGGGTGGAGTGGGGGGCTATTCTCTAGGCTTTAGTGATCTTGGCTTTAAATGGGGAAGTAAAATTTTTACCCCACAGCATAGTTACCAGGATTAAAAGATAGACTCACTGCTTGAAAGCAAAATTAGTTACTCTGGACAGACAAAATTGGCTTGATGAAAGCAAAGATTAAGTCATTTATCACCCATGTTTTATCAGTTTAGAATTTATGGCTCAATTAGAAATTACCTAACATCTTGGGTTTAGGAAGTGTAATTCTTTCTTGAAGAACAGAAAATTAGGAGCGAGTGTCTAAACATACTAATATCTCACTCAAATGGGCAATGACTTATTCTACTAGATCAATATCCAAGGTTTTTTTTAACTACCAAAGACAACAATAAACCCAAAAGCCAGATAGATTTTGCCACAGTGTGCTCATTTTCAAGCATTATCTTTTCCCTATAGAATCAGTAACAGAGAACAGATATCTCCCACTTTGGTCACATCGATTAACAACAATACGGCAGAAAATTTTATGAGCATGCAGCAATGTCTTATTTTTCTTTCCTCTATTTCTTTCAAATTTTAACAGTACGAAAGTATTGAGTTTTTTATGAAGCACATTAAAGACTGGTATTAGTAGCAATATGTTGGAAATGATGAAACCGTTTTCTTTGTAAGTATGGCTGTAAATCACATTTTCTTTCACGTGCGGAATCATTAACATCGAAAGTTGAGATCGTAAACCTCCTTACAGTCTTCTTCACAAATCACTTCTAATTTTTATTTTCAGCACAGAAGCAAGCTATTTGTAATCAGAGTTTTACAAAGTGAGGAATCACCTGTGTGTTGCCACTGCTGTCAATTAGGGAAGAACTGCAACGCACCTTCCACACCAACGATGGGAAAAGGGCTCTTTGGAGATGGTCCCTTTCATGTTACTATCTAAAATTTCTACTTCGTTGGGAGCTAGCTAAACAGTGTGCACACATGGACACAGAGTGTGGACTATCAGTCACTGGAAGCTTGTAAGGGTGGGAGGGGGAGAGGGATGAGAAATTACTTAATGGGTACGATATAGACCATCAGGGTGATGGATACACTAAAAGTCCAGACTTCACCGTACCCAATATATCCGTGTAATAAAACCACACTTGTGCCCTTTAAATTTATACAAAGAAGCCGGGCTCGGTGGCTCAGCCTGTAATCCCGCGCCTTTGGGAGGCTGAGGTGAGTGGATTGCCTGAGCCCGCGGGTTCGAGACCCGCCTGGGCAAGCGAGACCTCATCTCTACAATAAATCAAAAAATTAGCCGG
>CAUYQG010154895.1:0-94857 GCA_963574415.1 Tarsius wallacei
GTGGCTATTGTGAATGAGATTGTTCTTTTTATTTATTCTGGTTGTATAAGAATGTGACGGCCTTTTGCTTGTTTATTTTGTACACTTAGACTTTGCTAAGGTTCTTTATCAGTGCAAGGAGGTTTTTGACAGATTCTCTTGATTTTCAAGGTATAGAATCTTATCGTCAGCAAAGAGGGATAACTTAACTTACTCTTTTCCTATTTGGATAACCCTTATTTCCTTCTCTTGCCTAATTGCTCTATCTAGGACTTCCAACACAATGTTGAACAGGAGGGGTGAGAATGGGCAGCCTTTTCTTGTTCTGGTTTTCAGGGAAATGCTTCCAGTTTCTGTCCATTTAGCTACTTATATTTTTCATGATTCATTTCAAGTTGTAATTTTGCATAAATGTACAGAGGATATATCTACACAAATGATTTGAATATCAGGTGAGAGCCTTTATTGTTCCTGGCAAGTTTAAGCATTTTATTTACTTTCAGTTTTTAAAATTTGGGAAACCATCACTTAGAACATCTTTATTACCAGAAAAATTGCTGAGAAATAAAGTAAACCTGGATAAATAGTCATTGCCTTTGTTAACAAGGACATTTGATAGAATAACAAGTAAAATAATCTGCTTTTCATTGTAGAATTTCTTAAGGGAATGGTTACTCATTTTCCCTCTACCCTTTTTGTTGCCATCTGAGTAAAGGGATGCTAAAATGTGCTAGAAAGAAAGAAAGAGTTGGGAGTGGGGAAGACAACTGAACTGCACACACTGATGCCATTCTCAGTCACAGACCAACTCTTAAGACAACCTGATCATATTTTGTAAGGGATTAAAATTGCATGCAAATTCCAACTGAAAACATTTGTTTCCTGACTCTGTGCCAGAGTTCTAAAATCTTGACAGGAATTCTGGTTGTGAGATTTCTGAGTTTTAAGCACCTCCTTCAACTACTCCCTGGCTGTTTTCTTATATGCTTTCATACTGCTTAACATACTGGAATGAGAACTGAAAAAATGAACTTATTCATTTGCTTCTTAGATATGAGAAATGTTCAGGTTTTGTGATAAAAAATCATTGTAATTGCTGAGTGACTATTTTAAAAATTGTTGGGTGACCCACAGTTCATTCCAGGAAGTCAATGAAAATAAGTGGATCACTGAAGGAATTAGTGTATCTGTGTGTATATATGTGTGTGTGTGTGTGTGTGTGTGTGTGTGTGTATTGATATACTTATAGATTAAAAAACCCTTTTCCAGTGTTTCTAATTTTATTTCCCAAGAATTCCAACCAGCAAAAATAGTTTCTGTAAATTAAACAAAAAAATTTTAGGTAGGATTCAACTTGTGTCTACTTGTGATATTATCATATTTATATTTTGCTAAATCAGACTTATATTGATAAATCTTGATACCATAATTGCACTGCGTAACTAATGCTTACAGACTCCTGGAAGTAGGACGAAATCTTAAAGCAAGTATTGAGCATTAGCTTTAAGATTTGAATTTTGCATTAGACTCACTCACTTGAAGTATGAAAGTCAGTATGAATTTGTGATTTTCATTTTGATTGATTTGTTGAATTAAACTTGGTATATAAAATCAGATTTCCTTGTGTTCTCATATACCTGAATATTAACACTGGGCATTTTCTAAGGATGATTGTACTAAGGAAGTGTAAATGCTGGGCCTTAGCCTCCCATGTTATTGTTAGGTATGGTCAAAAATATTTACAAATGGTATGATATATGTAGAATGTCCTACATGTTAGAAATGATCAATGAAATAAAAATAGCATTTTATTATGAAGAAATAGGAAATAAGCTATCAATGAAAAGCAGTTAAATATTAGGAAATGTTATGCAGTGCCAGAAAGAATGGCATCTATATTAATAAACATGGGACTATCACTATTGTTTAGGGGAAAAAAATCCAATTTTGAAAATACACGTGTATTAATAAGGCTTAACTTAAAAAAAAAAAAAAAAACCCCAAATCTAAAACTAAATATGTTGATATAAATGAGATTTATCCCAAACTGTTATTGACAGTTAACTTTGTTTTGACTTTTGTACATTAAATTTATTTGTTTATTTATTTTTGAGTTGGATTCTCACTCTTTCACCCAGACTAACATGCAGTGGCAAGATCATGTCTCACTGCAGCCTCAGCCTTCTGGGCTCAGGGGATTCTGTCTCAGTCTCTTGGGTAGCTGGGACAACAGGGATGTACCACCATGCCTGGCTAATTTTATTATTTCTTATAGAGATAAGGTCTTGCTATGTTGCCCAGGCTGGTCTCAAATTCCTGGACTCAAGCGGTCCTTCCACCTTGACCTTCCAAAGTGCTGGTATTACAAGCTTGAGGCACTGTGCCCAGCTTGTATGTTAATTTTAATATTGAGAATGTAGTCATGTTTTACTTGTATGATTATTTTTTATTATGGAAAATTTCAGATGTATACAAAGTGAAGAGAATAGCATAATGAACTGTGGAGTACCAACCTGCAACAGTTATTAATAGTTTGCTGTTTCTATTACATCTATATCTCCACCCATTTTCCACCTAGACTACTATTATATTATTTACAGTATATTTTTAGGTAAAATCTTAATACACTGAAATGCACAAATCATATACATTTGTCAAATGTATATATGCATGTAACCCATGCCCCTATCATGATATTGAATATTTCCATATCCTTAGACTGTTTTTTCATATCCTATCTTATTCTGCCTACTTGCGGTATTTTTGCCTTTTCTAGAACTTTATATTAATAGAATCATATGGTATGAACTTTTTTGTGTCTGACTTGTTTTGCTCAGCATAACCTGTGTGAGGGTAGTCAACGTTATAGCATGTAGCAATAATTCTTTCCATTTTAATACTAATATTTCTTTGTGTGAATATACTACAATTTGTTTAGCCTTTCTCCTATTGATGGACGTAAGCTATGATTAAAGCTGATATGACATTCATGTACAAATCCTTTTGTGGGCATATGTTGTCATTGCTCTTGGATAAATATATAGGAGTAAAATTTCTATATCAAATAAAAAACTTAGCAAACAGTTTTCAAAAGTGATTGTTCAATTTTAAGTTCCCATCAGCAAAGTATAAGAGTTGTGGTTGCTCTACTGCCTTACCATTATTTGGTTTTGCCAGTATTTTTATTTCAACCACCTCATTGTAGTTTTTGAAAAAATATTTTTAAAGTGTAGTAAAATAGTTATGAAATGTGCCGTTTTAAACATTTAAAGTATAGGATTCAGTATCATTAATTCACAGTGTTGTGCAACCATCACCTTGTCTAGTCCCTAAATATTTTTATGACCTCAAACAGAAACTCCGTACTCATTAAGCAGTAGTTCCCTGCTCTCCTCTCCCCCTACCCTCCGGCAGATTCTAATTTCTCTTTGAATTTGCCTATTCTAGATATTTCATATAAGTGTAATCATACAATATTTATCCTTTTGTGTCTGTCTTATTTTACCTGGTATAATGTTTTCAGAATTCATCAATATTGTGGCGTGTATCAGAACTTCATTCCTTTTTATGGCTAAGTAATATTTCATTGTATGTAGATACCATATTTTGTTTATCCATTTAACATTTTGTTTATCTGTGTATCTGTTGATGGACTTGGACTGTTTGGCTGTTGACTTATGCTGCAGTGAAGATTGAGATACAAGTATCTGTTTGAGTTTGTTTTCAATTATTTGAGTTTTGAAAGTTCTTTATGTATTTTGAATACAAGTTCTTTGTCAAATACATGTTTTGCAAATATTTTCTTTTAGTCTATGGCTTGTCTTTTTATTTGGTATATACCCAGAAGTGGGATTGCTGGATCTTATAGTAATTCTATTTTTATTTTTTTTGAAGAACAGTCATACTGTTTTCAAGTGACTGTATCATTTTACATTCCCGCCAACAGTGAACAAGGTTTCCAGTTTCTCCATATCCTTGCCAACGTTTGCTATTTCTGTTTTTTGTTGATAGTAGCCTTCCTAATGGATGTGAGTTGTTATTTTATTGTGTTTTTGATGTGCACTTCTCAATGATTAGTAATGTTGAACATCTTTTTATGTGCTTGTTGTCTATTTGTGTATCTTCTGTAGAGAAATGTCTATTCAAGTTCTTTGTTCTTTTAAAAGTCTGGTTGTTTCATTGTTGTTGATTTCTTTATATAGTCTAGATATTAACCCCTTATCAGATATGTGATTTGCAGATATTTTATTCTGTAGTTTGCTTTTTTATCCTGTCGATTGTATTTACTGATGATGTAGTTCCATTTGTCTATTTTTGCTTTTGTTGCCTTTGCTTTTGGTGTCATATCCAAGGAATCATTGCCAACTTGAATGTTATGAAGTTTTTCCCTATGATTTCTTCTAAGAGGTTTATGGTTTCAGGTCTTACGCTTACTAAAATTCATCATTTTGAGTTAATTTTTATATAAGCTATAAGGTAAGGGTCCAACTTCATTCTTTTGCAGGTGAACATCCAGTTTATTAAGCACCATTTGTTGAAAAGATTATTCTTTCACCATTGAATGACCCTGGCTCCCTTGTTGAAAGTTAACTGTATATGTGAGGTTTTTATATTTGGGCTCTCTAGTCCACTGGTTTATATGTCTGTCTTGATGCTACTACTATACCCTTTTGTTCATTGTAGCTTTGTGGTAACTTTTGAAATCAGAATGTATGAGACTTCTAACTTTGTTCTTATTTTCAAGATTGTTTTGGCTATTGAGGTACTTTGAGATCCCATATGAATTTTAGGGTAGATTTTTTTTTTCTACTGCAAAATATGCCATTGGGATTTTTCTTAACAGCACCTTTTGATGAGCAAAAACTTTAAAAATTTAATATAGACTAATCTTTTTTTTTTCTTTTATGGTTATTGCTTCTTGTGATATGAGAAATTTCCTTGTACCTCCTGGTTACCAATTCTTGTCTGTTTTCTTTTAAAAGTTTTATAGATTGAGCTTTTATTTTTAGGTCTGTGATCCATCCCTCATTAATTTCTGTGTATGGTTTTGAGGTTGGGGTCAAGCTCAATTTTATGCATGTGAATATTCAGTTTTAGTGCCATTTATTGAAAATATTGTTTTTTGAAATTTCTCCTTTGTTCTGTTGTTTTGTTTGTCTTTCCTTATGCCTATTGTCCTTGATATCTGTCTTGATTACTATGGTTTTATAGTAAATCTTGAAATAAAATATTTTTCGTACTCTAGCTTTTTTATATTTTTCAAGATTGCTTTATTTATTCCAGGTTCTTGGAATTTTTCATATAACTTTTAGAATCAATTTGTCAATCTTATGTTTTTACAAAGAGGAAAAGGGGAGCCTGCTGGGATTATAATTGGGATTGATTTGAAATTATAGATTATTTAGGAGAGAATTGACATTTCACCAATATTGAGTTTTCTAGTCATTAATAGCATATCCTCTATTTATTTAGGTCTTTTACAATTTCTGTTAATGATGTTTTATAACTTTAAGTATAGAGGCCCTACAAATCTTTTATTAACTTTATTCCTAAGTATGTGTTATTTTGATGCTATTGTTAATAGAAATCATTTTTAAAAGTTTTTTTCACTTATCTGCTGCTAGTATTTATAAGTTCTATTGTGTGTGTGTGTGTGTGTGTGTGTGTGTGTGTCTTTATTCTTTAAGATTCTCAGCATAAACGGTTGTGTCATTTGTGAATAGGGACGGTGTTATTTCTTTTCAGTTTTTTTTTTTTTTCTTGCTTAAGTGCACTGACTAGGACCTTCAGATAATATTGAATAGAAGTGGTGAGAACAAACTTTCTTGCTTTATTTATGATCATAAGGGGAAAGCATTTAATCTGTCAGCATTAAGAATGATATTAACTATGTTTTTTGAAGGTGTCCTTTATCAAACTTAGGAAGTTCTCTTTTATTCTTATTTTGATGAGCCTTTTTATCATGAATAGGTGCCAAATACTTACATACTTTTTAAAATAGTGGGATTATTTTTAGGACTTCAGGAGTATAGTGAATTACAGACTAATTTGACATTACCATTATCTTCATTACCTAATAGTGTTAAATACCTGGCATACTAACATGTAAATTGATATGCTAGGAGCCACTTCCACCTAGGCAAAATTACTATGATGAATCTATAGAATGTACAGAAATAAAATCTAATCATTATCTTCAGTGATAATATTTATTGAGCACCTCCTGTGTCTAGTGCTCTGAGTTAGTGAGTCAGCGATACTCCCAATGCCCCTACCCTTAAAGTCTGAAAGGTTTACTTGAGAATAAAACTGCTCACACTTAACTGCTTTTCTTTATTAGATTCTGTTATTTGTGTTCTTTATTTGGAATGATGCTTTAGGCATTTTAGTATGCCTGATTAGCCTAAGGAATAATTCACTTTCAGTTATTCCTCCTTTTAGGTTAATTTGTTTTACTAGGTGCTTGCTCTTTCTCCCGTGTACAGTGCAAATAAATGGATTGTGGTTGTTAAATTAAAAAATCAAAATGTATTTACTATTAGCATTTTTTACTGATATGTTAAATACTAGCAGACTAACTCTGAATGGTTCTCACTTTGTTGTTTTTTAAGAATAATAGTCATTTGAGGGCAAGAAGGTTTTAGGTTTTCAACTTCATTTGTCCTCTATTACCACCACCTTTGAGAGAAGAATGGTTTTGTTATCTGTGGGACACTGGGATGTGGGGCACAGAACAGGAATCTGGAAATTGTCATGCAGCAAAAAGGAGATTCTCCTGTGAATCACTTGTAGGATCCCTTGAAAATTAGGATGGCCAGTCCTTGGACATACTCCGATATCCGTGGCAAGGTAACCACTTCCATAACTGTTCTTCAAACTCCTTCTAATTTGAGGTGTTGCACACAATTTCTGTGATTTTTTAAAAAAAATCCTGATGCTAGAGAGTATTTGGTTATTTCTGCCCATGAGATAGCTTTCACAACTTTTAAATTGTACTTTTTGTTCCTTAGGCTTTCTAGATCTTGTCATAGTGGCATAGTGCTTATTGCAGTTTATAATCAAGTCTTACTTATTTTTAAAAATGCATTGGTATTCAAATGTGATTGTTCCATTGAAAAACAGAAAGAGCTGTCTTCATATTTTCTCATTGGTACTCAAATGTGATTGTTCCATTGAAAAACAGAAAGAGCTGTCTTCATATTTTCTCAGTTATATTATAAATTGTTATTTATTAAAGGACCATTAGATTACAAACATTTATTTTAAGATCATAGAATTAGAGGCATGGATTGGCTTCAAAGATAATTCTAGTGCAATACTTTGTGATAGATAAAGTGTACTCATAATGTAATTTTGTATACTTTTATTTCATTTGTGATACCCAACATAATAAACAAACATTGTTTATTTCATTAGTGATGTCCACAGGTTTCATTTTATCTCCTTCTGGAATCCATACATGCATTTGTGTATAGAATTACTGCTCTGTTTCTTACTAAGTAGAATCCATGTTGAATTTTAGGAGGTTCCCCCTCCCCCCACGTCTGCCTCTTTGATGGTAGCTGGGTTTACTGCCGCTCACTTATTAGTGCCCTGGGTCTTAACAACCTTATTCAAACAAAACATCTTAAATAGAGGCATTAAACAGGTCACAACAGTGAGCCATTTTGTAACTTTTTGTGCAATAAAATGGGTATGTTGTGTTTTGGAATATAAGACCTCTGAGTGCAGCTATTCATTTTCTTCATCTATAAAACATTTTAGAATAACAGCTTACATCTGTTTGGGGTATAAAATTCCACATTTTGAGGAAACATCACTGTTATGTAACTCCAAGCCAGACATGGGGAGGGAACTAGCTTTCTGATAGGCCCATGTTCTGTAGAAGCTGGGAAGAAGTATTTGGTTTAGCTGTGGAGCCGTGTTGCTGGCAGACCTTCTTGCACATGTGTGGAGCACATTTTCATTATTGTTTCTTCATATTGTAAATGACAAGAGTGCCCTACAATTTTGACTTGAAGAATATTTGAAAAATTTTCACACATCAGAAATTTACCTTATGAGTGAGTGATATTTCTCTACTAGACGTCAGAAATAAATTTAATTATTTAAGCATTTATAGCACATTTAATTACCTTCAACTGTCAGTCTTGTTTTAGAGAGTAAAGCTGGGGTTTCCTTTTGGCTTACTTTTAAAAATAAATACCCCATGGAATAGTTTGGCCATTCCAAATGTGTGATTTTAAAATTATTTCTTTAAACTGAAGGAACAGTTTAAGTGTGAATAACATGCAGTAGAGGAAAATGGGCAAAATGTTTATTTATAGAATTCAAAATCTGGTAGAATAATTCCAATAAGTGCAGATAACATTCAATGCAATTTTATAGATTATATTAATCGAGAGGTGAATGCTAGCGTGGATTGTTAAAGTAAATTTTAAAGCTTCTTTCTTTTTCTTTTTTTTGAGTCAGAGTCTCACTCTGTCACCTAGACTGGAGTGCAGTGGCACAATCACAGCCACCGTGGTCTCAACCTGCTGGGCTCAGGTGAACCTTCTGCCTCGGCCTTCCAAGTAGCTGGGACAACTGGTGTGCACCACCACGCCTGGCTAATATTTTGATTTTTTTTGTAGAGACAAGGTCTCCCCATGTTGTCCAGGCTGGTCTTGAACTCCTGAGCTTTCCCTCTGTCCCCTTGGCTTCCCACAGTGCTGGGATTACGGGTGTGAGCCACTGCACTGGCTCTTTTTTCTTTTTAATCTTATCAAAATTCTTTTTTTTGTTTTTTAATTTTTTTTCTTTATTTTAAAGATGTGGGGTGCAATTCAGGGTTAGGTATACAAATGTTCTTTATGCAGGTACCCTTATTGATGAGGTGTGCCCCTCCTCTGGCAGTTTCCCTTAACTGCCAATCTCACCCCCCCCCCAAGTTTTCTACTACTGCCAATCCCTTTCTTATAGTATTATGATAATTCCTTTTTTCATCTATTAAATGTGAACTATTTACATTCTTGTTAAAATTTGATATATTTACATTTGAAAGGAGAGAATACAAAGAAAAAATTAAAATAATCTATAATTATACTACCCATTAGTCCTTTAGGTATATTTTATTACATACTATAAATTTTAAACAAACTTTAAAAAGCTTTTAGAAACTTAGTAAACAGTCAGGTTTAAAAAAAATAATTTAATTGGAAATATTGCACTTTAGTTTCAGAATAGATGGTGTCAGATGCTTTTATGTTTCAATGACAATAAAAAACTAAACTACATTTGACTCCTCCTGTAGAACTTTGACATTCAGGATGGGTGGCTGCTTATTTATGACGAAAACAAATGTCTCAGAGATTCTAATTTGTCAAATTGATTCAGGCTGTTGACATTGATTTTTTTTCTCACTACCATTTCCTTCCTGATAAATGACAAGTTTTCTTTCTATGGCCACTGTCTGTCAAACTCAGGGCTATCATTTGCTGTAGCAAGTAAGACAGATGATGCCAGACTTTAAATTTATGATTAAATATAAATATTTCAGAAATAACAATGCCCTTAATAACATGTGAAGGTAAATACTCTTTATTTCCTCCATAATTGTAGTGGCTTGTGTGCGTGTGCACTCTCGCCCCCACCCCCCTTTCTCTCTCACACATCCTCTCACTCTGATAATGCTCAAAGTCCACATTTACTTTTCCCTTGTAGCCAAGCTGAGTATAGAATGACAACCTTGGGGCCTTGGTGTGATATGCTCATGGGTGTCACCATTGACCCACTGAGCCGTGCCTGGCTATTAAGCTAGTCGGTAGAGTCCTCTGCCTTTCAGACATTTTTATTTTAAGAAATAGAGGTGGGTTTCTGTTTTAGAATTTCAAACAACTTAATTAAAAGCAAGTAAGCTAGGTGAATTTATATGCAGGTAATTAAGTTTAGATGTCTTTTGGTAGAGTAGTTGTCAGGGATCTGGAGTCACCTTGGGCTTCTTACTTCCTGCTTGCCTTTGGCAAGTTACATAGCTTCTCTGAATCTCAGTCTCCTCTTCTATAAGATGCGGATAGTAATAACACTTATCTTATAGGAGAATTAAGTGAAACAAAACGTATCAAGTGCTTATTAGCACAGGGTCTGGCACATGAAAAGTACTTGGTTATTCCAGTCCTTATTGCTAGGCAACTGATTGTAAGTACTACTGTGTAAGTGTGGTGGTGATCTTGACTACTCATGCTCCACTACTAAATCAGCCATTCAGGCCTATGTCTCCCTGTGTCTGTCTAGAATGTCTACACTCCCCCAGCAATGACTTGGTGATCCTTCCTTGAGAGTGCGGGTATCCCACTCCCAGACTACTACTCTGTTCCTGGAGTCCTCTTTCTCTGCTTACTCTGTGAGGGGCTCTGTCTGCCTCTTCTTTCTTCCCTACTCCCTCTTTCTCTCACCTGCTCTTGCCCTGTCTGCATTCTACTTCCTCCTCTCCCTCCTTGTCTTTCCCTCTTCTTCTTTCCCTCTCTCCCTTCTCTTCTCATTTCTTGCCATATCTCTTCCTTCTCTGTGTCCCCCATCTTCACCCCCCCCACCCTTTTCACCTTCTTTTCCTCTTTCAACTTTCTTACCTTTCCTTCTCCTTTATCTCTCCCCCTCTTTCTGCTCCCCCTTCTCCTTATTGTCACCACCTCCCCCAACTCTTCCCTCCCACCCTCTCTTACCCTTCCCCTCTCTCCTCCTTGTAATCCCAGCACTTTGGGAGGCTGAGGTGAGAAGATTGCATGAACCCACGGGTTTGAGACCAACCTGGGCAACTTGGTGAGACCTCATCTCTACAATAAATCAAGAAAAATGAGCCGAGCTTGGTGGTGCGTGCCTGTAGTTCCAGCTACTTGGAAGACTGAGACAGAAGGATCTCCTGAGCCCAACAGGTCAAGGCTGTGGTGGCTATGAGTGTGCCACTGCACTCCAGTCTAGGCGACTGAGTGACACTCCAACTCAAAAAAAAAAAAAAAAAAATCCTAACACTTTGCCTGCCAGAGAGTAGATAGCCATAGCCCTTAAGCAGAAGAAATGTCATGTCTTTAAAGTCTATGTTACTTATGATGGGAACTGTTTATTTTGTTGGTTCAGTAGCCAGATCATCTCCATATTGTGCTTCTTTTTCCATTTCAAAAGAGCTTCACAGCATCATTTTAGGTCCTTTAGGCTTAAAAAGTTAGAGTATCTACAGGCCACAGTTTAACTTTCTAAACATTACATATACTATAACTGTACATGTGTTTAATATTAGCTTTGTTATACACAGAGTTAAAATGTAATAATGTTTCTAAATAATAATTTTAGATTTATGTAGTCATGCCAGTAATCTGATTTTTCTTGCCTAATTTATTTGAATTTTTTTTCTCTCTCTACAGATTCCTTTCTCTTTGGTTCAGTTTCCCTTATGGGAGTCCTTAAAAGTAAGTTTTTCAGTTTTCATATAAAATGTATCTCTAATTATCACAAATACCCAATAGTTTGAGTATAGGTGCATAGAATACAGTGTTGACTAGAAGTTTAAAAACTTAAAGGTGTTAGCAATTGAAATGAATTGCGGAACATGCCAGTTCAGCCTTTTAAACTTGCTTGGCTGTGGTTCAGGCAGACAGCACTGAAATTCACAGTCCTTAAGAAACACAGCTCTACTTTCTTCCATATTACCATTCTTTCTCCACCCAGTTGAACTTTGTTTCACTGTGTGTGTGTGTGTGTGTGTGTGTGTGTGTGTGTGTGTGTGTGTAGAGGCTAAAGAATAACAATGAGGAGGAAAGAATGCATGGCCCTATAGAAGTCCCACCCCAGCCTCACCCATGTAAGGGCCACCAGGAGAAGGGGGCAGTAGGGATTTGGGGGTCTGTCCCTTCCATCTTTGCTGCTCACTCTAACCAGCCCCCAGAGGGAAGGAGCAGAGCATAGTGAGTTATGCGTTAACTTTGGGGAAAGTTTAAAAACCAGCACATTTAAAAAAGACTGTGTTGAAAATATACAGGGATGTTACATTAGCTCTTTGCCTTCTGGTGCGGTGATACTGAAAATTGTGGGTTATGATATGAATTGTGTGGGTCTTTGCCAGTATTTTTAAAACCACAATAAAAGAAGAAAATATTAGAGAGCATCTTCTGTGGTAAACCTAAGTACTGTTTTGTAAGACTTAAGTGTTATGTGTGATGTGCATATATCTGTATGGGTTGCAACGTAAACTGTATTTCTCACTGTGAATAATGGTCAAAAGAATCTGAAAACCCTTGTTCAAGTGAAAATTGTTCATGGGTGATCAAGCTGTAAATATCTAGGAAGGCATTAAATAATACAAAAATAAAGGGGTTACCCACATAATTTTATGGAGTTGCTAATCATAGAGTGCTCATACAAAATATGTTTGAAGTATATCATAAAAGTTATTTGGCTTTCTTGATAAAAACTCTTGAACATGTAGGGGGGATAAAGTTATTTAGGCTCAAATTCTGTTGAGGTTTTATACTAAAGATAGTAAATTGAGACAAAATATTACTCTTAAAAAATCAACTATGGAATATTAAGTATTGAGAAACATTTCTTATAACTGATTTTATTTAATAGAGTTTTTTGGGTCTTTTGCTGTTGTTTTGTTTGTTTTTATTTTTTGCCATTTCCTATGCAGTACATGGTGAAAATGGATTTCTCAGGCAGTGTTTCTGGGCATGATGTAACAACTATCCAGTGAGAAGGTCACATTCCATTAGCATAACAGCTCTCCTTTTTAGTGTGTGACAAAAGCACAATGAAGCTAACAGCTGTCCTGCAAACAAAACTCACTTTATTAGTGTCTCAATAACCAGCATTCACACAGATTCTGCATACTCTAACATCCTTATGCCCTAATTCTGCAAAGGAATGTTTTGCGGGCCCAAGAAGGAAAAAGCATGGAGTTTATTTATTTTCAATATTAAGGACACTTGTAGGATTCTAGCTAGTTAAGAAATGACTAGAATTTTTCAGAGTAGTCATAGATAATAATGCTGTGCATTAAAAATTTTCTTTGAACAAATGTTAAGATGCTCTAGTTTTTTTAAAAATTGAGTTTCTTGAGGGTTAATTTATATACAGTAAAATTCACCCTTTATAAATGTACATTTTTTGAGTTTTGATAATTGTTTATAAATGCCAGCGTAACCGAGAGAATATTTTCATCACTCCATAAAGTTCCCTTATGCCACTCTGTAGTCTCCTCCCGGCCCATCAACTCCTGTTCCTATAGTTTCTCCTTTTCCAGACTATCCTAGAAACAGACATAGGATACATTTTGGGCCTTCTTTCATTTGATGTAATACTTTTGAGATTCATTCATGTTGTTTGTGCCTAATTTGTTCCTTTTTATCACTTTGCATTCTTCCATGGGTGTGTGGATTTACTAAAATTTGGCTATCCATTCATTAGTTGATACACATTTGAGTTTTCTAGTTTTCAATGAATTATGACTAAAGCTGCTACAAATATTTGCATACAGTATTTGTATGGACATAAGTTTTTATTTCTCTTGGGTAAGAGCCTAGGAGTGACATGGCTAGAAGGTATATGTTTAATTTTATAAGAAACTGTCAGCCGGGCTCGGTGGCTCAGCCTGTAATCCCGCGCTTTGGGAGGCTGAGGTGAGTGGATTGCCTGAGCCCGCGTTCGAGACCCGCCTGGGCAACTTGGCAAGACCTCATCTCTACAATAAATCAAAAATCAGCTGGGCGTGGGTAGCGCGCACCTGTAATTCCGGCTACTTGGAAGGCTGAAGCAGAAGGATCGCTGGAGCCCAGCGGGCTGAGGCTGCGATGGCCGGGAGCGGCCACTGCACTCCAGCCTGGGTGACAGAGTGAGACTCCAAATCAAAAAAAAAAAGAAAGAAACTAGCCGGGCTCGGTGGCTCAGCCTATAATCCCGCCCTTTGGGAGGCAGAGGTGAGTGGATTGCCTGAGCCCGCGGGTTCGAGACCCACCTGGGCAACTTGGCAAGACCTCATCTCTACAATAAAATCAAAAAAATTAGCCGGGTGTGGTAGCGTGTGCCTGTAGTTCCAGCTACTTGGAAGGCTGAGGCGGAAGGATCGTCGGAGCCCAGCAGGTCGAGGCTGTGGTGGCTGGGAGCGGCCACTGCACTCCAGTCTGGGCGACAGGGTGAGACTCCAACTCAAAAAAAAAAAAAAAAAAAAAGAAACTGTTAGCATTTTCCAAAGTGGCTGTACTTTTTTGCATTCCCACCAACAATGTATGAGAGTTTCAGTTGCTCTGTATCCATGTCATTTATTTTTATTATTCGGTTTAAAACTTTTTTCAGCTATTCTAATAATTGTGAACTGGTATCTCATTGTGGTTTTAATTTGCATTTCCTCATGACTAGATAATGTTGAGCTCTTTTCATATATTAGTGTTTTTTTAGCATCTGGGCGTGAAATCATAGTGCTTTTATACTAGACAATTTTTGACACTTATTTTTGTGTTTATGGTTTTATCTATTTAAATGTGTTTTTGAAACCACAGAGGGAGATTGTGTTCTATGGGAGGATTTCTCTATTATGTTTATGTGGGAATACTGCTACTCAGAGAAATTTTTGTGAGCCAAGATCTTAGCAGGTTGCAGACACATGGTACCACAGGGAGTGTCTGGAGATGGAGGTGGCCGTTGTTATCTTAAACTTAACCCAGTCTAAAACCAAAGTCAACGTCTTCTAAAAATCACTTTTTTCTTTTGTCTCTCCATTTCTATTCACCACTATTATCCTGACCACCTCATCTCAAACCTTATATTAAAATTTGATTCTCGTGTTTCTCTTTCTCCATATCATGTTGCTCACCAAGTTTGGTTGACTAACTTGTGAAACCTGTGGCCACTTTTTACCTGATTGTTACTACTTTATGCCTAGCCCAAGGCTACCAGGTTCTCTACTTTCTTATTCCATTCTACGTGATGAATTTGTGTGGTCTTCCTTAAACATCTCTTTAAGTAACACCTGTATTCTCAGAAACATATAACTTTAAAACATGCAGTTCTTGGCACTGGAACCTCTTCACATTGGGTCCCTAATTTTTTTCCAGCCCTTCCCCCGTACTCTTTTGTGCAGAATCCTCCCCTCCCAGCCAGAATAGCCTCCTGCAGTGTCCTTCCCTCCCCTGTTCTTTGACTCTTTTCAGAAATGTGTTTTCAAGTGTTGAAAAGCGATGCATCTTGCAAAGCTCTGTTCAGCGTTCGGTCTTCTGCTTGAAGCCTTCCAATGCAGACCTTGAAGATTTGTCCTTACTTATCTGACATGTGTCTATATCACTGATTGGTATTTAATCACATATCATACTGTGTTTAAAACACCTTAGTGTATTTGAGTAAGGTCTCGGCCCCTTCCATTTAAAATAAATGACACATGCCATCAGTGTGCCTTTATTGCCTGCCTACTCTGAGCTGGACTTGTTCCATTTCACAGGAAGATGAGGATGCATAAGATTTGGCTAATACACTTGAGGAGCCTAGAGTCTATTAGAGAGGCCACAGATAACTTAAGTGTAATGTGTCTCTAACTGAAGAATACACGGGGTAATGTGGGAGCCAGTCCCCCTGACTCCTCAGGTCCCGTCACCACACTACCTCATTTCTTATGGTTTTCTTTTTTTATAGTACATGTGCTTACAAAAAATATTTTAGACAAAAGAAGACAGGTCACCATAAAGAGGAGGGGAAGCAAAAGGAGTGGATTGTCATATCCAGAACCTCAGAGAAGGTTATTTTCCTCTTAAGATTTATGTTTACATTGGAACTTTCTGGCAGCCCTCCAAGAAGAGAAGCATGGTGGATTTTATGATCTTATGACCTGACAACAACCTGTAGCTATGCTGTCTCATCTTATCCCTCGGCCTGGGGTGCCATCTTTCTCCTGAGTTGCACCTTTGTAGCCCCATGACAGACCACCTCTGAGTGCCAGCCTCAGTGACTAGAACTGCCTAGTTGACACACTCACTTGGGATGTCTCAGTGTGTCCAGTTCAGAACAGAACTCTCAGTTTTTATTCTCCTTCTCCCTAACCTGTTCCTCCTCCGTTGTCTACTTCTCAATACATAGCATAGTTATCTGTGCTTGTTCAGATAGAAACCTAAGAATTATTCCAGACTTCTGCTCTCTCATCCCTCAAAATCTAGTTTATCAGCCCACTATTCTCATTCAAGCCTGTACTCACCTCTTGCTTGAATTGCTACACAGTCCTCTCACTTGGTCTCCCAAATTCCATTCTTGCTTCCCCAAGTTATCTCCTTCACACAGCAGTCAGTGATCTTTTAAAAAAATAAATAAGATTCTATCTCTTCCTGCTAAAACCTGTCAGTGACATGTCTTTAAAAGAAGAATGAAAGCCTGAGTTTCGACTCTGTGATCTGGGACTCAGCCTGGACCCACCTACTGCACTGGAGCCCTGCAGCCTCTTTTCTGTTCCTTTTAGATGTGCCTGTGTCTTTATATTTGATGTCTTTCTGCCAAAAGCATGATTTATTCACTAATCCTACACATCATTATTTTGTGTGTGTGATAATTTTTAAAATTTTAATTATTTTTAAAATGGACAATAATAATGATATTTCTGGTATACAACATGATGTTATGAAGTACGTAAACATTGTTATTGAGTGTCTACTATGTGCCGTAGCAGAAAATGACCTGGGGATACAGTGATGAAGAGGACTGACGAAAACCTCTGACCCTGTGGAGTGTTCATTCTAGCTCTCTCCCTAGGCTTTTCTCTCGTCCACGTCTTTTCTCATTCCTCAGGTCTTAGATCCTATGCCTCTTCAGAGAGACAGTCCTGTCCACCCTTCTTTAAATAGAACCTTCCCTTCCTCCCGCCTCAGTAATCACAGCACCTATTTATTTCCTTACTGGGATTTTATAACTTAGCTTATTTAGTTATACACTTACTATTTCCTGAGTACTTGTTAAAGGCATCAGTTGTGTGTTGAGCAGGTGCTGTATGCCAGGCCCTGGGCTAGCACTGTACATTCATTACTACCTTATCCACATTACACACAGCCCAGAGAGGTGGGCCTGCCTTCAAACCAGGAAACCGAGGCTCGCAGAGGTGGTCTCTCAACTAGTAACCCAAGTCCTCCATTTGCTGCAGGCAGGCTTTTACTATGTGACAGTGTTAATGGTGATAGCAGCAATCATATTGCAGCCACAGCCAACATTTCTCAAAGCTACAGTGTGCCAGACTCTGTAGTCATCACTGCCATGGATTGTCTTCCACTAATCTTGGTGGCAGTCCTGTGAGGTAGGTCTTCACTTTGTAGATGTGGAGACTGAAAGAGAGTTTAAGCATCTTCTGAGACCAAGGCCACAGAAATACTCAGAGGGCACAGCCAGGATTTGAACCCAAGCAGTGTGACTACAGACGTGGTATACTTAATCACTTTACATACAAATTTGCACATCACGTCTGATGTCTTTAATGTTTTTGCAGTTTCATATGGTCAAAAGTTGAGGTAGGGCAATCCCCTCGGGTCCCCTCCTGCTCTGGGGGCTTTTCTGTCCTCTCAATAAGTCCTACTTTCAAAAAAAAAAAAAAAAAAAAAAAAAAGTTGAGGTCCTGTTATATCCCGTCAGCTCATTTAAGGCATTTCT
Organism: Tarsius wallacei; assembly: GCA_963574415.1. Classification (NCBI taxonomy): domain Eukaryota; kingdom Metazoa; phylum Chordata; class Mammalia; order Primates; family Tarsiidae; genus Tarsius; species Tarsius wallacei. Next base: position 17,620 of record CAUYQG010154895.1, read on the forward strand.
ATAAATTGCATTGATTCCTTAACTTGATGACACATAGCTTAATTAGCCTGGCTGGCATATTTTTTAGATTACCTCTCCCAAACATCCCTTGTCTCTGCTGAGTTTGGGCAGGGATTAAACAGTACTCACTTGAGTCAGTTCTGAGACCAACCACAGGGAGTGCAGATAGTTTGCCGAAACAAATGCAGCCTGAACCACATTTTGCTTATGTTTGCTTTTTACTTCCTATAGGCTATTGCTTGTTAGAGGAAGCAACACTGTCTTCTGACTGTTTATGTTTATATTCTTTATGGTTCTGTCTCTTACACAGCAAGTGTTCATATATAACTATTGGCTAACCTTTTGAAGGTTAGCATTCTTTCTTTTTCAAGTTCAGTGCAAAGTTGGGTAACTGTATACATTAACTTTTATTTGTAAGTTCTTTTAGAAGTATGCTCACAACCATAAAAATATGTTTTCCCTTTTTAACTATATAGATTTTTCCTGACTGAGGTATGTACGTTATGAAAGGATATGATAAAATTTCCTGTGAGAATGTTAGGTATTTTCTATTGTTTTACTATGCAACATCAAGCCGGGCACGGTAGCTCATGCCTGAAGTCCCAGCACTTTGGGAAGCAGAGGTGAGAGGATTGCCTGAGCCCATGAGTTCTAGACCAGCCTGGGCAACATGGTGAGACCTCGTTTCTGCAATTAAAAAAAAAAGAAAGAAAAAGAAAAAAATGAGCCAGGGATGGTGGCGCACACCTGTATGTAGTTCCAGCTACTTGGAAGACTGAGGTGGAAGGATTACCTGAGCCCAACAGATGGAGGCTGTGGTGATTGGGAGCATGCCACTGCATTCCAGCCTGGGTTACAGAGTGAGACTCCGAATCAAATAATAATAATAAGCAACATCAGTTTGTAGTGCAGTGGCGAGAATTGTTGAGAGTACTGTCAAATCTGAGTAGTTTTGCCCACAGCTACAAGGTGTTGCAAAATTACAAAGCAATAGCTACGTGAGATGCATTCTTTAAGCTAAGCAACATCTGCAACAAAATAAAAATAACATTAATTTGGTTCTTTAAGACAATGGCATTATGCTGATGCTTTTCTAAAATGAAATCATAGCTTTGTAATATAAATCAGGGGCCAATAATTATCACATGGCTTAAAGTACAATATATGAATAATTACTTAGATGCATCTTTTATGTTTTATAAATATAAAAGTACTGTATAAAAGCTGTGTTTCCAAGTTAAAGAGTAAATGACTTGCTTTTTGTTGTATATTCTTATTTTAATAATAGCCAAGATGCCTACCACTACCACCACCACTACCACCACCACCACCACCACACCCACACAAACTTCTCCCATACTTCTAGTAATATAAACAAAATAATAATAATAATTAGAAGATGCTCAGTGCTCAGAGTCACCACTTACACCATTCAATGAGACTGGGAGAACCTGGGGTCTGCATAGACATGTTTACTTAGAACATAGATTCCAATAAAGGCATGCTAAAGGTTGAAAGGGAATGTACAAAGTAAAAATGCCTGTTTGCACATGTATGTATGACCTTTTACCACATCATGCTAAGCCAGTATCCAAAATTAAATATAACATGTCAATATGGAAGAAAACCACCTGAAAATAAAAACAATGTTCTTAATAAACTTCCATATTACAGTCAAGTCAGAGCCTAAGATACCGATTAAGGTTTTAACAAAATCACACTATAGTAAAGAAGATATCTTTTAACAATTCAGAAAGTACAAGTAAATTTGAATCCTTTTTTTTTTTTTGAGTTGGAGTCTTACTCTGTTGCCCTGGATGGAGTACAGTGGCACATTCATAGCTACCCCAGTGTTGGCCCGCTGGGCTCCGGTGATCCTTCCGCCTCAGCCTTCCAAGTAGCTGGAACTACAGGTGCGTGCTACCATACCCAGCTGATTTTTTAAATTTATTGTGGAGACGAGGTCTCGCCAGGTTGCCCAGGCAGGTCTTGAACCCACAGGTTCAGGCAATCCATTCACCTCGACCTCCCAAAGTGCTGGGATTATAGGCAGAACCCCTGGGCTCGGCTATAATTTTTTTTTTTTTTTAAGTATATGTGCCAAAGCTGCACAATGGTTTGATCTGCTATAGCATGGAGAGCATTTGCGTGAAAATAGTTGTTTATTATTTTTAATGTGTTATGAATTCTGCTGTTAAACTCAACAGCAGTGAGGCCTACCCAGAGGATGATATCAAGAGCAGTTCTAGGTTTGAAAACCTAAGCATTGTCCTTTCTGTTATCTTAAATTGTCATCTGATGTTATTACTCTGGAACTGAGTAGATGGTTTTGTACACATACCTATTGTGCAATAAAAAGCATGTAGTAAAATTTCATAATCTTGCAAGATCAGAAGATACATAACCACTTTTTTTTTTTGAGTTAGAGTCTTACTCTGTTGCCCAGGCTGGGGTGCAGTGGCATGATCACAACTACCGCAGCCTCAACCTGCTGGGCTCTGGCGATCCTTCCACCTCGTTCTTCCAAGTAGCTGGAGCTACAGGTGTGTGCCACCACACCCTGTTTATTTTTTGATTTATTGTAGAGATGAGGTCTCACCAAGTTGCCCAGGCTGCTCTCAAACTTCTGAGCTCAGGCAGTCCTCTAATCCTGGGCCTCCCAAAGTGCTAGGATTACAGGCTTGAGACACCACCCCTGGCCAATAACCACTTTTTGAATAGGACAACTGAGGAAGTCCCAGATTTTAAGTATTCCTGCACTGGAGCCAAAACACTAATTTTTGATTTGTTATTCATAAGATAATAGTGTCCATTTGGGTGGGTCTTTTAAAGTGAAGAACAAAGCTTTCTCCTCATGCTCTACTTAAGTGGAAGACACCGTGTCCAAGATTGGACTTGTAGCCATTTTATGGTATTGTGCCTGGTGTTTGCTTTCTGTCCCATGAGTGCTAGTGCTAAATGCTGTTATCTTGGAGGGGGGGCAAATTACTTTATGCTGTTCTTCCTCTGATAAACCTTGGGCAATAAGTGAGGTACCATGTGGGAAACTAGAACAACCTGATTGTTTTTGTAGTGAATACCACTGAGTATCCTGATGGGTGATAGAAATGTCATTAACTGAAAAAAATTAGACTGGTGTTTACAAATTGCATACCTTTAAACAATAGTTGTTATGGTGAAACTCAGTTAAGTTTTATAGCTTAGTTTGCAGTATTTTACCCATTTCAGTCTCCTGTTTTGATAATTCTGTGATAGCTGGGTGAAGGGTATAGGGGAACTCTCCTATTTTTGTAATTCTTTTGTAAATCTAAAATTAATTCAAAATAATTAAAAATATTTTCTGATATATTAAGGAAGCTTTACTTACTAAAAACTATAGAAGCATGATTAAGAACACTTCTGACTACCAGCCTCATTACTTAGACTTGAAATTTCTCATTAATGTAAACAAATGTCAATGGATTCATATGCACATTTTATTTATACTGTAATCCCAGCTACTTGGGAGGCTGAGGCAGGAAGATCACTTGAGACCAGTCTGGGCAGTGTGGTGAGACCCTGCCTAAAAAAAGACAAAAAATTAGCCAGGCATGGTAGCAAGCACCCATAGTCCCAACTACTTGGGAGTCTGAGGTGGGAGGATCATGGAAGTCCAGGAGTTTGAGGCTGCAGTGAGCTCTGATTGCTGCACTCCAGCGTGGGTGACAGAGCAAGACCCTGTCTCTTAAGATATTTTTAATTTATATTTGAAAAGAAAAAGGAAATGGGACATTGAATTGGGAAAAAATAAGCAAACACCAGGGAAAGATATGGCCCCTTGCTTTCTAGAGTTTTTATTTTTTTTTGGTACCTGGCCTCCATCATGAGTTGAGACTCCAACACTTTACATTCGGGCCCCCATCCTGTCTTCCCACCTCCCCCATTTACCTGCCTTCACAGAAATGATAGTCAGACCTTTGTGGCAATGAAATTACTTATTTACATTAAGAAATTATAGCAATTCAAAAATGTTTTGGTGTTCAGACAGGTTCTTCAAAAAACAAAAAAAAACCCTTTCTGTTATAAACCCACGTTATTTAAATGCATTTTATTAACATCAAAATATATTCTTTAATAACTTGCCTATTATAAAAGGGTTCCACTAGAAGTGGAACCGTGTATGGTAATGAGGAGTCATAATATTACATATGCACTGTTATTTGTCTGCAAGATACATGGCTTTGTGGGAAGCAGAACAAACTAGCCTCAGTTTCCCCACTTACTATTTGTGTGACCTCAGGCATATTACCTAACATGTCTTAGCACCTGCCCTTACCTGTTTTTGTGGATAATAATACATATTTTGCAAGATTAAATGAGATAATATATGTAAAATCTTTAGTGTAGTGCCTGGAACACGGTAAGTACTCAGAAAATGCTAACAAATATTGTCAATAGTAATCATTTATGTTGCTGCCTACACTACATTTTTATTTGACTTTCTAGTCTAAAATTATGTGAATGGCATAATGTAATATTTAGTCTTCCTATGAGTAAAATCTTTCCAGCTAGTTTTTTTTTTTTAAATCACAATGCTTCTGTCCCTCCAAATATTTGAGCAAATATATAATTTTAAAATACTTTAACAATTTATATATGGTATTTTTTTTTCTGGTCAGGTTCTTACTGATGTTTTATGAATTTAATGTTGCACTCAAATGAATAATTTGTAAACAGCATCTTTTTAGAATGGTCTCAATATTAAATTTCCAAGTTTCTGTAGTCAGACAGTTCCTCGCTTAAAAAAATCATTCTGACTCATTCAATTTAAGCAAGTTGTTTTGGGCATTGACATAGTTTGTTCATTCACTGGAGTGTTTTAACCATTCCAGTAGAAATTGTGATCTGTGTGTGGTGTGAAGTGTCTTATAACTACTCTTCTGTCTGCTATTAAGATAACTGTAACCTGCAGATCTAAATCCAAGTGTTTTTATACTTGACACTAGATGGTCTCATTCAGATTCTGGTTCTGCTACTAACTATTAAAAATTTGGCAAGTATCTTAACATCTCAGCTTCAACTTCCTTGTCTAAAATAATGACAAAATTGGCAGCCGGGCGCGGTAGCTCATGCCTATGATCCCAGCACTTTGGGAAGCTGAAGTGGGAGGATCATTTGAGTTTCAGGAGTTTGAGACCAGCCTAGACAACATAGTGAGACCTTGTTTCTACAAAAAAAATCAGAAAATCAGCCAGGCGTAGCGGTGCACTCCAGTAGTCCCAGGTGCTTGGGCAGCTGAGGTGGAAGGATTGCCTGAGCCCAGGTGGTCGAGGCTGCAGTGAGTCATGATCTATGCGACTGCACTCCAGCCTGGGTGAGAGAGTGAGACTCCAACTCAAAAAAGACAAAATCATAAAAATTGCATATGCCTCAAAAGATTGTGATGGGGATTACATGAGTTCATTTATGTAAGTGTTTATGCCTGATGTGGTGAGTTGTATGTAGTATGTTTTGTGGTTGCTATTGTGAACATGATCTATGTGGTTGCCGCTGAGGTTTTAAACCTTTTGGTTCTTCTAGAGGTTTTTTGTTTGTTTTGACATATGTTAGTATCCATTTCACATACCAAGTTCCTTTTTTTTTTTTTTTGAGTTGGGGTCTCACTCTGTTCAGGCTGGTGGGCAATGGCACAATCACAGCTCACCGCAGCCCCAAACTCCTGGGCTCAAGTAATTCTTCTGCCTTAGCCGCCAGAGTAGCTGGGACTACAGGCATGCACTGCCACGCCTGACTAAGTTTTTATTTTTTTGTAGAGACGAGATTTTGTTATGTTGCCCAGGCTGGTCTCGAACTCCTGAGTCTAAGCAGTCCTCCCACTTTGGCTTCCCAAAGTGCTGGGATTACAGGCATGAGCCACCACGCCTGACCCAAATTACTTCCTTATATTCTCTTAGACTAATTATTCTGTCCAGGTGGTAGTGGAAAGTTGCACTCATCTGTAGAGATTCTATTTTTAAACTATGTCCTCAGCCATCTCAGTCTATTTTGACTGCGCTTTTTTCCCCTGGCAACTAATTTTTTTTTCTCCATAGATTACAGCAGGCACCTCTGTGGAGCCTTCTCCATCACCTCCTTTCTCTTCTTTATAAGCCACTTCTGCTCCCACCGTCCTTTGTCAGATATCAGACCTAGGGACTGTTATTTTGTTTCCTTGAGTCTACGGTGTCTGACAGCTAGCAGGTACTTAGCAAATGTTGAACTTACGAATTATATGGCATCTTTGATTTCTTCCTCCTGTATGACATCTGATCCATATCTTATTTGTTCTTTACTATGGCTTATACACTCAGCGTTAGTACTAGTATTTTAAGTCTGTTCAGAGTAAACCTCTGCTCAGTGGAGCCCTTGAAGATATCAGTAGATTAACTGAAAATGACCTTCAGTCATCCACAGAAATCTAGCTTATGTTTTACTTTGCTTTTCTAAGAAGTCGGTGAAGTAAGTAGTGGCGTTAAAACTGGTGTTAGCCTGATAAAATACTCATTTTGCCATCTTCAAAGTTAAATGATGTTTTTCTACTCTCTTGTTTCTTATTCTTTCTCCAATGCTCATAAGTACTCTGCAGAAAACAGTGCTTTCTACTAAAGCACGTAGATGTATTGGCAAACATTAGAACATTTACTGAAAATGTACCAAATAGTACGCTTAATGGTGGTGCTATCTTTAGAAACCTGTTTCTAATAAATCTTTTAAAAAAAATACTTAACTCCTTTCACAAGCAAGGTTACAAAAATCTATTTGAGAGCTGCACTCTTAGTCTACTAAATTGAATACATACACTTTCAGAGAATCATTTTCATTAGCCTGGATGGAAGGAGATGTTGGGGTCCTTAGAAGCCACACACTGTGATGTAGCACATCTCTTAGCTAGATGACACAGTTAGGTGTCTGACTTAAGAGAAGTTGTTAAAGTTGACAAAGTAAAACAGGGCTTATATGTCTTGATTGGTTTATACGGCATCTTCTCCATCTTCTTAGTGACCCTCTCCACCTTCCAGATACATTTGTCGTCGGGAAGTATTGAGAATAGGAAATCCAAACTAACTTTGCTGTTCTTTTTTCAGTTGTGATGTGTTTTATTATCCCTAAATATGTTGCGCCTCTCAGTGATTCGTTATACTGTTCTAACCATTTAAATGGGTATAGTCAAGAGGTCTTTTTGGTAATATTCATGGTCACTATTGTAGGGCATACCATTATGCTAAAGGTCCTGCCTAGTGAAGTAAAACAAAAAGAAATAAATGGTATCCTAATTGGAAAGGAAGAAGTAAAACTGTCTTTATTGATAGGATCATCTGTGTAGGGAACTTGACGGACTCTGCAAAAAAGCTACTAGAACTGATAAGTTTAGCACAGTTGCCAAATATATGATTAGCATGCAAAAATCAATTGTGTTGATAATCAGCTGTTATATATTAGCAATGAACAACCAGAAATTGAAATTTTAAAAAACAAACAGTACCACTTACAGTAGTATCAAATCATATCAAATATTTAGGGACAAATTTAACAAAACCAGTGCAAGACCTATATGCTGAAAACTACAAAACAGTGCTATAACTTAAGGAGGCCCAGGTAAAAAGGAGACAGATGCCATGCTTATGAGAAAAAAGCCTCAGTATTATTAACATCTTTGTTCTCTCAAAATGATCCATGGATTCATTGCATCCTAGTCAAAGCCTCAGTGGGCTATTTTCTAGAAATTGATAACCTGATTCAAAAATTCATATGGAAATGCAAAGAACCTAGAATAGTTAGAACAATTTTGAAAAAGAACAAACTTGGAAAACTAATACTACCTGATTTCAAGATTTATTTTGAAGCTCTGCAGTGGTCAAGAAAGTATGGAATTGACAGCAAGATAGATCTATAGATTAGAACAGAATAGAGAGTTCAAAAATAGACTCACACATATATAAACAATTAATTTTTGACAAAAGTGAGAAGACTGTTTACTGGAGAAAGGATTGTCTTCTCCAGTTACTGGAACAGTTGAACATCCATATGTAAAAAACACAACAAAAGACTTCAATCCATACCTTGTACCATATATCAAAGCTAACTCAAAATGGATGATAGATATAAATATGAAACCTAAAGACAAAATTTCTAGAAGAAAACACAGTTGAAAAATCCTCGTGACTTTGGGTTAGCAAAGATTTCGTGTATGTAACACCAAAAGCAAGATTCATAGAAGGATAATTTGGAGTTTGTCAAAATTAAAACTATCTTTTCTTTGAAAGATACTTTTAAAAGTAAAGACAAGCTGCACAGTAGAAGAGAATATTTGCAAATGACTTCTGTCTGTAATATGCAAAGAACTCTCAAAAGTCAGTAATTTAGGTAAGTCAACCCAATACAAATGTGCATTTGAACAGATATTTCACCAGAAAAGATGTGTGGATGGCAAATAAGTACTGAAGAGAAGCTCAGCATCATTGGTCATTAGGGAAATACAAATTAAAACCACCATGAAATACGACTACACATGTCTTAGAATGATTAAAAGTTTAGAGTGGTAGCTATTCCAGGTATTGGGAAGGACGTGGAAAAGGTGGAACTCATGGGAATGTATGATGGTACAATCAGTTTAGAAAACAGTTTAGCTGGGCGCGGTGGCTCATGCCTGTAATCCCAGCACTCTGGGAGGCAGAGGTGAGTGGATTGCCTGAGCCCAGGGGTTCAAGACCAGCCTGGGCAACTTGGCAAGACCCCATCTCTACAGCAACTTGGCAAGACCTCATCTCTACAATAAATCAAAAAATTAGCCTGGTGTAGTGGCACGCACCTGTAGCTCCAGCTACTTGGAAGACCGAGGTAGAAGGATAGAAGGATTGCCTGAGCCCAGTAGGTTGAGGCTGCGGTGGCCATGGGTAGCCTGGGTGACAGAGTGAGACTCTGACTCAAACCCCTCCCCCCCAACCCCCCCCCCAAAAACAGTTTAACATGTGTCTGCCATGTGATCTAGCTATTCCACTCCTAGGTATTTCCCTAAGAGAAATGAGTGTTCACATAAAGACTTGTATACAAATGTTCACAGTGGCTTTATTTGTGGTAGCCAAAAACTGGAAAAATCCCACGTGTTCATTGGCAGGTCAATACATAAGTCATGATATATCCTTACAATGGACTGTTACTCACCAATGAAAAAGGAATGAACTGTTGATATCTGCATGACATGTTTGAATCATAAACTAAGTCTGAATGAAAGAAGCCAGATTTTAAAAATATTAGTATATGATGACATTAATATACAATTCTAGAAAAGACAAACTAATCTGGAATGACAGATCAGATTGCTTGGGATGCAGTAAAGAAAGGCAGGAAGGAGGAGTTACGTAGGGACACAAGAAAACTATGTTGGGTCATGGTTCACTCTCTTAATTGTGGATCAGTGTGTGTGTGTCTGTGTGTGTGTGTGTGTATCATACATATTCCCCCAAAATATGTTCCTTTGAGCACTCTAATATAGCTGTCACCCTCGTTTCTTTGACTATTTTTGAATGCAGTTAAGTCCTTGGGAAAGTCATTATGTCATCAGTCAAGAATGCCACCAAAATAGCTTCTCACTTAAGTTCCCATCCCCAGAGCTAACCCACAGGAGGTTCCGATAAATTCAAATATTTAATAACTTGTATTTTTATTTCTCCTTAAACACAGGCCCTTTGGTCCTGGAGGCAGAATCATGTGGTGGATTCTTGGCAGTCAGCAGTCTGTGGAGCTTTTGCAGGTGCAAAGGATTATATTATACTGGGAAGACCAAAGAGGGGGAGAAAAATGTGAAAATATTCACTATGCAAAAACAACATTCTTTAGAAATTCCAGATTGTTTAGATGAAGAGAGCTCCACTAGTTGTTTGAGAAAAGAACGTATCTTGGGGGAGGGGCGGGGGAGACTGCAAAAAAGGTGTCTGCCTGAAAGACAACCAATTTGTTTTTGACAAATTTTTCTTTTTCTTTTTATCTTTATTAAAGCCTTCACTCAGACCCTGGGATTATCTTAAAGATGATTTATGAAGTCCTCTGTGGGAAGAGACTTGCTGTGGGTGCAGGGCTGACCGTGCAGCTGTCTGCCTTGAGCAGTGCTTTGGGGGTTTAAGCGATTTCTGCAGAAGGCAGTGATTCACGGTTCGTGTGACATGTTTGACAGCGCTGTAGATTAACTAGTGTCAGGAGAGCACAGGCTCCTCCACAGCTTACCAAAGGCTAAACTGCTCTGTGTAGAAAATATGGCGATCTACACATCTGGGCATTTTCAAGGCATTAAAGCAAGAGCAAAGTGACAATATGCAATATCGTGTTATCCATCACTAAGTCATATGAATTTTCCAGTGAGGTTTTAATGAGAACTCAGATGCTTTAAAGAATTTATTAAGTGATACGTTTAAAAGCCTAAAAGAGAAATACATTTTGTTGTTACAAATAAAGTTAACTTAGAATTACAGTTGAAATAAAACAGTGGAAATTTGCCAGAAAATCATAAACTTTTAGTTTAGATATGAAGCCAGTAAATTGACAGATAGGTAGCTTTAGAGTGTCAACTTTATTGGAAAATAATTCTTTTTCAATTTGTTTAATGGGTGTTGCATTGAGTTTTTGTTGTAGCGATTGGGAAAACAGAAAACATACATTTTATAGGATTCTTTATTAATACTTAGACACATTTGACTTGTAGAATTGACAATTAAAAATAAGGATCTCAGCACTAGATATGAAACCAACCCAGACTGATTATGATGGTAAATTGTTTCCAGATGACACGTAGTCAGTAGCCGTGTTGAGTAAGTAGGTGGTCTTAATTCATTGTCCAGAGGTCAGAGAAGTATGCATTTTTGTTGTCTGTCTCCTGGGCCCTGGGGACAAAGTGAGTGCGTTATGGAAATTTAGTCATCCTGGATAAGGAAGACTCCTTCTTAAAGTTAACAATACTATAAAACTCCCATGTATTGAAATAAGAAGTATATATTCTCTGGTCTCATTCCTTATATACTAATTCAAAGATTTGCTTGTGGATAATTGCTACTATTAAGGAAATTTGCATTCATTACAGTCTCCTTGTCTGGGTAATACTCTGCAACAGGCTCTAAGCACTTACACTGTCAGAAGGAGGGAAACTAGGTGGCTCACCTGAGCAGTGTAGCAACTCAGTCTGTGCTCCAGGGACAACCATTGGCAGGGACAACCATTGTAGAGAAGGGATGAGGTGCCCAGAGCCACACGTCTAGCAAAGGCTGAGTTGTCTGACTTAAAAGCTTCTCAAGTCTCTGTCCGTCCCCAGCTTGAGAGTGAAACTTTGAGGCCTTCCTGAGTGCCAGTTTCCTCGCCTGTAATGTAGAAGCAACCATTCCTACCTTAAGGGGTTACTTCAGGGATTCTGATATTGTATATGTTAGGTACTTCGCAATCTTCAAATCAGATGTAAGGAATTATTACGGTTTCAATAAGAACAACCAACACCCAGAAAATGAAAACTTGTCCCAATAATCAATCTTCTTAATTAAAAGATTATCATATCAGTACAGTTACCATATAAAATAATTTCTCCTAGTAGCCTGTGGATTTTAAAAATTCCTCCAATATAAGCACCTTATTTTTTTCAGCCGAGGTTCTGATAAGTGAAGGAGTTTGTCCAAGGCCAGCAAAAAAATCTCTTGTCAGCAGACCCACATAAGATAAATGCATTTCTTGTTTATATCCCTGTTTGTTTCAAAATTTTATTTGGTACAAATGTTGATCCAGAGGAATAAGGTTACTATTTTAAAACATTTCTGAAGGATAAACATCATTTGAAAATATTCCAAATTGTGAAAAAGTGATATTCTGTAAGAGTTTGTTGCAACATTGCACATTACCCAGTATAGAGAAATGAATAATAACTTGCCAGCCTGGGCAGCCCCTGGAAAATGCTTACGCGCTACACTTGCAGACTCTTTACCCTTACATGGCCATAAAGGCGGTGATAAAACTTGCCCTCACATCAGAAATCAGATTTCTCATCCCCGTGTGCTTTTCCAAGTCTAAATTGGCTAACTCATTGCAGATGAACCCTTCTCTGTGCCATCCTCGGCACTCTTCCTTGCCCACACTTGTTTTATAAACCACTTGGCACAGATAGCCAAATAAGTCTCTTGAGATTGGAAGTGTTGATGGCTTGTCATGCCCAGAAATTCCCTTGGCTTCTGGTCAGGGGTTAAACTAGGAGAAAAAAAGGACTTTGCCAACTTCCTCACTTGAAGCTAACTTCTAAACATAGACCCATAGTGCAGTCTTAGTGATTATGACATTTGCCAGTAGTGATATTTGGTACTCCGGTATCTTTTGATCAGTTTCTCATAATAAACACCTTCTATTCTCTAGAAGAGAATGGGTGGGTAGGAGAGAGAGAGAGAGAGGGAGGGATAGATTGATTGCAATCTCTCCATGGACTTGAAATTCTAGAATAGGGTGAGGGATTGTTTGGGTAACAAATGAGGAGGCCTGACACAGTCCTTAAAATACAAACAAAAGCATGTTCATCTTTTGTTGTTGTGGAATCTTCCACGGCTGGACACTTGTTTGGAGATCATGTGTAGGAGGTGCATGAAGGTGCTCTGGTTCCTCCCAGACTCCTCAGGGTAGAGCAGAGCCTGGAGGAACGATGGATGGCAAGGTGTCCTGGGTGAGCTTGGGGACCTCCCACTGCTCCCCCACCACATTCTCAGCTGCTGCTCAGAGGTGACGACTCCAGTCTTTTATAGGAGGGTGGCTACTTTGTCTATGAGAGGTTAGAGAATCTGTCTTTGTTGAAATGTAAGATGTCGTTTTGTCGTAAAAGTCTAGTTTCCCCTGAGTCCAGCCCTTGAAAGCAGTTAACCTTGGCATTCAGTACAAACCTGACTCATGGAGAGATCATGGAAGATTGCTTCACAAGTGATTTGAACGCAAAAGCAGCCTATAGTCACTGTACCAAATAACTATTTCCCATCCAATATGCTAGAATGTTCCTTGTATTTACTACCACTAACTTAGTGTTCTTTTAAATAAAAGGTAGAACATAGCTACATTTTAATGGAGAGTACTGGCCCCCTGCCTCTCCCTATTATGACCAGTCATATATATATATATATATATATTTTTTTTTTTTTTTTTTTTGAGTTGGAGTCTCACTCTGTCACATGCTGGAGTGCAGTGGCATGCTCACAGCCACCCCAGCATCGACCTGCTGGGCTCCGGCGATCCTTCCGCCTCAGCCCTCTAAGTAGCCAGAACTACAGCCGTGCGCTATCACACCTGGCTAATTTTTTATTTATTGTAGAGATGAGGGCTTGCCAAGTTGCCCAGGCTGGTCTTGAACCCACAGGCTCTGGCAATTCATTCACCTCGGCCTTCCAAAGTGCTGAAATTACAGGCTGAGCCACCGAGCTTAGCCCAGTCATTCTATTATATTATCTTCAAAAGTCCTTCTAGGAGCCTTATGGAAACATTGTGAGGTCTGTGAGTTAAAGAAGTTGCTGATATTTGAAGACAAATTGATTTATTAGTAACTTGCATAAGCTACAGCTTCCACCATGATAGTAAATATATTTCTGTCTGTAACTTTTTTCATATTACTTTCATGAAACATACATTTCTAAGAGAATGTTGGCAGGCATCTTTGGTAAAGGAATCGTAAACCTTTGCTAATGGCCAAAATAAGGTTGATTTGGAGTAACCAAATTTATTAAATGTCCATTGTCAGCTTTTTCACATTTTAAATTGGTTTGAGACAGTGTGTGAACATTTTCAGATAGGAAAATCAGCTTTAACAATCAGAAAAAATGTTAATTTGTCTTATCCTATACCAAAGGCGTCATGCAGTGGAAAGAGAACTACTACAGTGTCAAGATAATGTGACTTTGCGTCCCCATTCTATACCAGCTATGTGGCCCTGGACAAGCAAGTTGACTGTAAAATGGGAATGGTAATACCTACGCAAATGAGATAAAATAATCAATGAAAATGCCTAGTATATTCCTGGCATGCCAGATATGAAGTAAGCACACCGCAGGCATTAGTGCCTACCTGTATCCTTACTTTTAGAGGATGAGTTGAAATTGCCAGTTTGTAAAAACTATCACACTTGTCCAGAGTAAGCATTTCCGAGTACCTGCTCTGTGTGCTGACTAGAAAGAAATACGAAGAAAAATCAGTCACTAGCTCTGCCCACCCAGAAAAGAACACTTTGAGCATACTGTGAGCCAGGCACTATTCGAGACACTTTACACAGGGTCATGTAATCCCTGTGTCATTACCGCGTGCATTTTACACATGAGAAAACCAAGGTCCCTAGAAGATCAGTGGCCAAGATCTTCAGTTCTGGAGTCAAGACAGAATTAAGATGGTCTCAGCTCTGCATTAAGTAGAACCATGCACAAGTTACTTAGCCTCGGTAAGCTTGTCTCCCCTCCTGTAGCCTGGAGTACTAAGAGTACCTATCTCATAAGGTACTTCAACTAGAGAATAAGTAATTACCTAAGGCCAGACAACTGGTAGACCTGGGATTTAAGCCTTGGTTTTTCTGACTCAAAAGAAGGATTCTTTCAGGCTAGACCTTGCTGCTGGTGAGGGAGACAAAATCACATACAATATTTTGGGGTTTGGGATAGTATATGTTAGTTGCCTTTCTTTCCTATTCCCTTCTCTTCCTTTATTAGGAGGGGTGTGTGTGTAGCTTTCCTGGACCTATTCTATAACCTATAGTTAAAAGTATATTTATGGCCAGGCTCGGTGGCTCAGCCCATAATCCCAGCACTTTGGGCGGCCAAGGTGAGTGGATTGCCTGAGGCTGCGGGTTCGATACCAGCCCAGGTAACCTGGTGAAATTTATTGTTTCTACAATAATTTAAAAAAAAATTAGCACGCGCCTGTAGTACCGGCTACTTGGAAGGGTGTGGTGGAAGGATTGCCAGAGCCCAGCAAGTCGACGCTGGGGTGGCTGTGAGTGTGCCACTGCCCTTCAGCCTGGGTGACAGAGTGAGACTCCAAATCAAAAAAAAAAAGTATGTTTACCCTTCTAGGGCAGAATATGTGGCTTAAAAAAATGAAATGAGTAGATTTCAGGACCAAGTCCACAAAATGTTAAAAGACCCAAAGTTGCACAAGTCTCTGAATGGCAGGCAGCCTTTGGATTAGGAACAAAGCATTTTACATATTCATAATTCAAATTGGCTAGAACAAGGGGGAGTCCAATAATCATGTCAATTGATCCGCCTCATTCCGAAGGTATGTGATGTTCATGGGTAACCAAAAATGGAATATAAAAGCATAAATAGGTACACCTTTCACAAAAGCCAGTGTCATAATAAATGTTACCATATGGAGGAGGGTCAGTGTAATGATCTTATTTCAGCAACATATTTAGAAAGATATTTGGCAGAGCTCAAGTGACCTTCTAGTCCACAAGCCACAAAAGCAAGAAGGAGAGTGGTGCTATTTCTGGAGCACTCCTCACACACATGTGTCCTCTTCAGCCCTATAAAACCTCCTCTTTCCCTCAATTATGGAAACTGACTCTTTTGCAAGCCTTTTAGAACCTCTTAGGTTTTAAAATATATTTAAATAGAACATGAGAGAAGGTAGAAAGGGACTCATGAGGCAGAAAGCCTCTTGAAGCAAGACTGATTCTCAGAAGATGCAGAAGAAAGCTTAAAAATGTAGTAATAACTATAACTGGCTTGTTATCAGGCACCTGTGAAATATAAAATGCTTTACTCTTTTAACTTGAAGAATCCAGCCATTTAGATTAAAAAAAAAAAAAATCCTTGGAGTTAAAGAACAGTGGCTCATGGAAAGGCCTGGACCCTCAGAACCATGAGGAGCAGGAGCCTATGGAGAGTGGGCATCTGGCCATATATACATCTGTCATATGTGTCCATATAGCTCCCGTATGTTACTTATACATAGACACCCACGGCCATTTGCTAGTCCTCGAAAGAGGAAGATGGTATTGTGAAGCCTTGCCTTTTCATCTGAGTGGGTAAACATCTTCTGACATCTCTTCTGTGCAATTCTACATCACTGCAAAATAAATGAAGCATGTGGATAAAGAGTTTGCATATGTGCATCCTATTCTTGACGCAATCAAGTTGACATGATAAAGGAGTCATTTTGACAGAGTTATAAGAATTCAAAAATAAACAAAATGACCACAGTGTGCAGTCAACAGTGTCTCACTTGTGTGCCGGGTGTTTTGGGGTGCACAGGTGGATTTGCCGCTGCAGTCACCACGCCTCTGGATGTGGCAAAGACAAGAATTATGTTGGCAAAGGTAAGTGGTAAACTAATGTAATGTGGACACTACAGATACTCATATCTACCAGCACTAGGACTATAGATATATAAAGTGGGTAAAAATGGTTTAGCACTTAACAACACCTTATGCTGCTTGTGGAACCATGAGTGAAACCAGCATTGATAGAACAATATCCATAGCAGAGACTGGTCGGTGTCCGTATAGCATTTTACCATTTCAAAATCTTTTTCACTACCAGCAGGGCTGGTACGGCCACTGTCTGATAATACTATTTTCCAATTAACTCTGTTTTTATTGGTGACAAACCTAAGCCTCAAAGAGGCTGACTAATGTCAAGCAGCAAATAAGCTATGGGCACTGAACTTAAGGTCATGCTTGGCCTTGACCAGATGAGCTAAGAATGTTGTCAGAATTTTAAAAATTTTTGTTACAGTCAAAAATTATTAAGAAAAAAAGAGGCAGCCATAAAGAAGGACAAAATTATGAACTTCATAGCAACTTGGATGAACTTAGAGTCTATAATACTGAGCGATCTATCACAGAAACAAAGAACTGAGTATATCAAGTTCTATAAGCAGACCTTGAACAGTTGTCATAATACTATAAGAAAGGGATTGGCAATAGTGGGAAACTACCGGGGGAGTGGGGGCACGCACACCTCATCAACAAGGGTACCAGGGCAACCTCCTCAGGTCCCCTCCCACTGTAGGAGATTTTCTGTCCTCTCAATAAATCCTGCTTTCAAAAACAAAGCAACCCAAGGGTACCTACATAATGAACATTTGTATACCCAACCCTAAATTGTACCCCACATCTTTAAAATAAAAAGTTAAAAAAAAAAAACCAAGAGTTCAAGGAATGCCATACACATAACATATCTGAACCAAACAGTTTTTTAAAAGTCCTATCTTTATGGAAAGTAGAACAAATACAGGGAGAATTCTAATACATAGTTGACAGCTCCCAACCTGAGGATGTTGATTATGTTTTAAGTTGAACATGATACCCTTTGTTAAATGTGTTTACCAGCTGCTTAGGCAAGTTTCATAGTTGTCCCATTTACACCGATGCTCCCCCATCCTCCTCAGATCCCTTCATGTTGCTTTCAGTCTTTTTCCTGTTACACAGTTGCTGGCAGTAATTGGGTGAGCTCTGAAAGGCAGCTCCCATGGGTGGCATGGCCTGACTGCCAGGAACCCCCAGTCTAGCTGACACTGTGTCCTGGATGAGGGTGATGGGGAGCTGTGCCTCTAAGGGTATCCAAGGCAGCTGAGTTGGGGAGCTGAGAAGATAACTGATTTGTCCTCTGTCTGTTCCTGCAGGCTGGTTCCAGCATGGCTAGTGGAAACGTGCTCTCTGCCCTGCACGGGGTCTGGCGGTCACAGGGGCTGGCTGGGTAAGGACAAGAGGAATGCCCCACTGCCTTTCCTCCTCCCGCCAGCTCTTCCATCTCTCCTTTCTTCTGCTTATGTTCTGGTCAGAGTCTCTTGATGTATAGTGTACAGAATATTCCATTTGGTGTTGCATATGGGAGATAATACAGTAAGATCAAATTGATGCAGTGTTCTCTAGCCAGGCGATTCTCAGCCTTGTCCATCTTGATGTCAGGTGCCATTCACCTGTGTGGCCCCGACAGCATCTGGACTGCAGCAGTGATAACGGAGGCTTCTGTTTACACCTTGCAGGGATGCAAGTAAGTGAGCGTAATGTGAGAAGAAAGCATTTGTGATTTTGGTACTCTTAACTATTATTAGTAAGATTACTTTGAATATAATACCACTGTGCACAACACCTCAGTCGAGAACCACTATTCTATATTTTTGGCTAAGTGCCTCAGACATCTAGATTCATGTCCTAAAGCCCTCTGCAAAATGCTATTTCAACATTGCTTTGACAACATAAACTTGCAAAGCCATCTGAGTGTTGGTATCTTACAGGTATGTGAAATTACCATTTTTCCTATGAATCGTCCACCGAAGTTTCCCTGCAAGAGCAGAGCAGCAGCCTCCCTTTGGAGAGGGCCGGGAGTGAGCCTAGCAATGGGGTGGCCAGCGTGAGCTGCACAGCTGCCAGGGCACAGGGCAGAGCCTCTACCTGGACTTCAGGCCTCTCAGCGGGCAGTGCCACCTCCTTATCTCAGTGCCAAGTTGGAGCACTTATTTGACTATAGTTTTTATGTGCATTTGGCAGTTTGAATGATTTGAGTGATTTGCTAGTCTGGGGAACATGAAGCAAGGAGGTGAGGTCTCTGCATGAAAGCAGCCCATCCTCAATTCAGCTCAGCTGGAAGTTAGGAAGCAGGTGACTTACCTTGGATGACTTTGTTGGATGCGACAACTCTGATGGATTGATGTGGGTGCCTGAAGGGCATGACAGTTTTGAGACAAGAACTGGGTCTAATGGAAAGGAACAGTTGGTTGTTGATGTCTAGTGAGAGTGTGACATTGGAGGGGCAGAGTGGTGACATTTGTGCTGCAAGCCTGCCACTTAGAGTTAGCACATAGTGAGGAAGCGAGAATCTCACTGCTCAGATCTGCAGCACAGTCCTTCTGCTGCCAGTTCCACAGTAAACAAAGAGATGGTATGAGAAAAATAAGCTCAGAAGCTGCTTAACCAGTCGCGGGTAGAAGGTTCTTAAATATTTCAGATAGTGACTGGGCCACACGCAGAAAAGTCATAGGTGGTGGTTTTTTTAGAGAATAAGTCGAACTGCTGCATCTCATATCTTACCTGCTTCAGTGTAGTTCATGTTTGATTATGTGGTAACTGTTGTCCAGGTCTCTTCTGTCACCCTTGCTTAGCTCTGTGGAGCTGGGGTGGAGCCGCAGCCCCTCTGCCTTTCTAGTCAAAGTGGTGACAGGTAGGGACAGCATGATCAACTGGCAACCCAGTGGCCCCAAAAGCTGGTAGAGACGGAGTTAGGCTGAGTAGGTACTGAACATAAATCTTCCCTCTCCTGGTCGTGGCATGTTCTTGATGTTATAAAACTAAAGCAGTGCCAGCATCCCAGGTAGAGGAGGGTGTCACCAACAGGCCAAGGGCCTGTCACCGTCCTCCATGCCCATCCTCAGCTCTGAACAGGCGATTTGGACTTTTTGCTTGTTTTCTGAGTCTCCTAAGTTGTGGGCTCTAGTTGCTCTGCACAACGTAATCCTTAACAGAGTGCTCCAAGCAGCAAAGGTTGTCACTTAAGAAATTACAGTTTTAATTAGTCCCCTTATTAATGTGATAAAAAGTCAACAAGTAATTTGACCAAAAAATTAACAAAAAAATCAAACCCTGCAAACCTGGGCAGCTGTTCTGAAGAGGTCCTAGGCACCTAAGCCCGAAGGTATCTCAGCCTCTGCCTGTTGATTTCCAGGCACAGAGTGTGGCTGTCTCTTGTCCCCTCCCTGAGCGCCGCTGTGTTTCTGAGTACTATTCACGTGTCCTCGCAGACACTGGCTCCCTGCCTTGTGATGGAGTGGTGCTTCCCTCTCAGAGTAAATTTGGTGGTGACCACTACTCTCTCTCCATGTTGTTTCACTGAGGCGAAGACTTGTTCTGGGACATATTTGGAAGGGAGATATGTATATATATGCTCTAGGGTCAACTGGAGTCCCCTAAATAGAACCAGTCCAGTAGCCGGAAAGCAGACGGGCAGCCCTTATCCTGGAGTGCTCCTTCCTGCCTGCTGTCTGTTCATCAGCGGGTGTTCTGGTTTTGCTGACAGTACTTTGATGTAGTAACTGCCACTGCCACAAGCACTCCGTGTGTGCCCAGCTCTGTGCTAAAGGCTTACGTTTGCTCTCACTGGATCTGTGGGCATTAAAACACAGCCTTGCTCTCCTGGAAGGTCGCCTAAGTTTGGTTGCGGCGCTCACTATACAAATTACTCTACACTAAGGCTGTAGTTATGTTAATAAATCCAATTGTCATCTGATGAAACCATAAACTACTTCTATCCACTTCTTGCCAGGAACAGCTGAGCTTGCGAGTGGCAGAAGCTGAGCAAAATGCTGGCATTTAGAAAAGCCATGGGAAGGGCGGCGCACCCGTGGCCAGCGTGCTCATGCAGCTTAGCTTCTGCTGACCTCTCTCCAGCACCCTTTCCTTTGCAGGATGGTGGCAGGGTGGTGTATCTGCCTTTTAGGCCAGAAGGACAGAGTGACCTCACAGCAGTACTTTCTGAGTTTCTGCCCTCACCTGCCACCTTGCAGAAAAACAGTTTGTGTGATGGTGAGGTGAACATTTTTTCTTACGGTTATTTCTAGACAAGTGAAAGAGACTTAATTTTAGGTATAGTGTTTTAGTTAATAATTTAAATCCTTAGTTAGCTAACTAAAAAGGACCCCAAAACACTGTCCTGAAATCCCCCATTTTCCTCAGAAGTGCTGAGTGCCACAAAGGGAGGCTAGCTGGCCTCTCCCGCAGTGCTGCAGAAAGGAAGCAGCCAGCCTGGGACCCATCAGGCAGGGACTTCCTTCCTGTCAGGTTTCTCACCAGGTCACCAGGTAGCTTATCACAGAAGTTGTTCCTGTATCTTCAAGGATACATAGTGACTGTTGGCATAACTTGACCATTTTCAGTTTTCTCCGCTAGGCCTGATCAGAAGTTTTTTCACTAGTATATCCACTAGTTCTGACTTTGTAACAATGTTTTTCAGCTTACAAAAGTAATGCAGGAAGGCCAGGCATGGTGGCTCATGACTGTAATCCCAGCACTTTGAGAGGCTTAGGTGGGAGGACTGCTTGAGGTCAGGAGTTTGAGATCAGTCTGGACAACCTAGTGGGATTTTGTCTCTACAACAAATGAAAAAATTAGCTGGGCATGGCGGCGTGCACTGTAGTCATAGGTACTCAATAGGCTGAGGCTGGAGGATAGCTTGAGCCCACGAGTCCCAGTCTGCAGTGAGCTATGATTGTGCCACTGCACTCCAGCCTGGGCAACAGAACAGGACTGGCTCTAAAAAAATAAAAAAGTAATACAGGCACACCTCACTTAACTGCCTTTCTCAGATATTGCACTTGCATTTTTTATAAATTGAAGGTTTGTGGCAACCAACTCTGCATCGAACAAGTCTACTGGCAGCCTTTTTCTTTTTTCTTTGAGTTGGAGTCTCACTCTCGTCCAGGCTGGAGTGCAGCCTCAACCTGCTGGGCTCAGGCGATCCTTCCACCTCAGCTGTAGCCAGAACTACAGGCACGCACCACTATGCCCGGTTGATTTTTTTGATTTATTGTAGAGATGACGTCTCACCAAGTTGCCCAGCCTGGTCTCTAACCCATGGACTCAGGCACTCCTCTCACCTTGGCTTCCCAAAGTGGGATTAAGGTGTAAGCCACCATTCCCAGCCTATTGGCAGCCTTTTTCTAATGGTGTGTGCTCACTTTGTGTCTCTGTGTAACATTTTGATGATTCTTGTGATATTTCATACTTATTCATTACTATTATACCAGTTAGGTGATCGTTGATCCTTGATGTTACTATTGTGATCATGTTGGGGCTCTATGCAATGCATCCACTGAAGACGGTGAACTTAACTGACAAATGGTGTGTGTGCTCTGACTGCTCCACTTCGTCTCTTCCTCTCCTTGGGCCTCCCTATTACCTGAGACACAATGTTGATATTAGGTCAGTTAAAAACCCTACAGTGGCCTAAAAGTGTTCAAGTGAAAGCAAGAGTTGTACATATTTTACTCTAAATCAGAACCTAGAAATGATTAAGCTTAGTGAGGATGCATGTGGAAAGGCAAGACAGACCAAAACCTAGGCCTCTTGTGCCAAACCGTTAGCCGAGTTGTGAATTAAAAAAGCATATTCTTGAAGGAAATTGAAAGTGCTACTCCAATGAGCACATGAATGATAAGATGAAATAGCCTTACTGCTGATATGGAGAAAGTTTGAGTGGTCTGAATAGAATATCAAAGCAGCTGCAACATTCCCTTAAGCCAAAGCCTAATCCAGAGCAAGGCCCTAACTCTCTTCAATTCTATGAAGGCTGAGAGAGACGAGGAAACCGCAGAAGGAAAGTTTGAAGCTAGCAGAGATTGGATCATGAGGCTTAAGGAAAGAAGCCGTTTCTGTGACATAAAAGTGCAAGGTGAAGCAGCAAGTGCTGATCTGATGAAAGAAGCTGCAGCCAGTTATTTAGGAGACCTAGATACGATCACTGATGAAGGGGGCTGCACTAAGGAACAGATTTTCAATTTAGTTGGGAAAAAACCAGTCCTCTCTTGGAAGAGGAGGCTATTTAGGACTTTCCTAGCAGAGAAAAGTCAGTGCCTGGCCTCAGAATTTCAAAGCACAGGCTGACTCTCTTGTTAGGGGTAATGCAGCTGGTGACTTTTGCTCATTATCATTCTGAAAATCCTAGGCCCTTAAGAATCATGCTACATCTATGCTGCCTGTGCTCTAGAAATGAAACAGCAAAGCTCAGATGATAGCACATCTGTTTACAGCTTGGCTTACTGAATATTTTAAGCCCACTGTTGACACCTACTGCTCAGAAGATTCCTTTCAAAATATTTCTGTTCATCGACAGTGTGTCTGGTCACCCAAAAGCTCTGATGGAGACGTACAGGAGATGAACGTTGTCATGGCTATTAGTACAACATCCATTCTGTAGTCCAAGGAACAAGGAGTTATTTTTACTTTCAAGTCTTATTATTTACGAAATAAATTTCATAAGGCCATAGCTGCCAGAGATAGTGATTCCTCTAACGGGTCTGAGCAAAATAAATGGAACACTTTCTGGAAACGATTCATCATTCTAGATGCCATGAAGAACATTCATGATTCATGCGAGGAGGTCAAAATAGAAGTTGATTCTGATGCTCATGGATGACTCTGCGGGGTTCAGGATTTCAGTGGAGAAAGTAGTATGTGGTAGAAATAGCAACAGAACTAGAAGTGAATCCTGAGGGTGTGACTGAATTACTGCCATGGCATGATCAAACTTGAATGGATGAGGAGTTGCTTCTCTCGGGTGAGCAAGAAAGTGGTTTCTTGAGATGCAGTCTGCTCCTAGTGAAGTGCTGTGAACACTATCGAAATGTCAACAGAGGATTTTGACTATTACATAAACATAGTTGATAAAGCAGGTTGGAGGGTTGCCTTCCATTTTGAAATAACTTCTACTGTGAGTAAAATGCTATCAAACAGCATTGTAGGCTACAGAGAAATCTTTATGAAAGGAAGAGTCCATTGATGTGGCACACTTCATTGTCATATCTTAAGAAATTGTCATAGCCATCCCAGCCTTCAGCAACTACCACCCTGATCAGTCAGTAGCCATCAACATGGAGGCAGGTCCTCCACCAGCAAAAAGATAACAGCTTGTTGAAGGCACAGATGTTCTCTAGGATTTTTTAGCATTAAAGTAAATTAAGATCTGTGCATTTTTTGACATAATGCTGTTGTTTACTTAATAGAATGCAGTATAATGTAAACATAACCTTTATGTACACTGAGAAACCAAAAAAATGTGTGACTCACTTTACTGTGATAGTTGCTTTATTATAATGTCCTGGAACTGAACCTGCAACATTTCTGAAGTGTGCCCGCAATCTTGGTAAAAAGCTTCAAACATTGTGGATATGTGGGCAGGAAGTGTGTCCTGTATCTTGTCCTCCATGGACAGTCATCGTTCAGCTTAGGATACATCCCTCCCATGTTTTTCAGACATGCAGTCATATTATACATATCACTCTGGGACTTTTTAAAAACCTGTTTTGTAAATGTTTTATGTTGATGTCTATGGACTGCCTCGTTTTAATCAGCTGCATAGTTATCTACTGTGTTTATATAGTACTCTAACTCATATAGCCAGGTGGGTCATTTATAATTTTTCTTTTCTCAACAATGCCTCGATGAACATATTTGAACCAATACCTGTGTGTGACTTACAGGAAGGTTTTAATGAATGGCCCCCCAATTTACATTCCCAGCAGCGTTGTTTTACTTTTCATTTCTTTGGTTATTCCAAGTTGCATGGAGGCCAGTGAGTAGCCTTGCGTGGCGGGGGGACTGCTCGGGTATGGGATGCCACGCCCTTCCCAGCCTGCTTGCTTTTCATGACCTTAACTGGACAGAAAAGGAAAATGGAGGCTCAGTTCCTTGTAGCATCACATTTGTAGGTCTCTAAGGACAAAATGCTCTTGAGTCCATGGGAGGAGCCACAGAGTTGTCTGAAAATTTCTTCACTGGAAGAACTCCCCAAGACCAGCTTATGTGTCTGGGCTGGAAAGTGTCTTTCAGACTTACCTAGGGTTCAGCCCTTCTTTTAAAGAGACAATTTCATTATCTCCAAGAGGAAAAAATGGTGTAAAGTTTTAAAGAGAACGGTGATTGGGTCAGAGTAATTACTTGTGATGTCCAAAGTTTAGCCACAGCCTGGGCCAAACAAACAGCTGGGCTCAAACTTCAACAAGCCCACTTGGGAGTGTAATTTAGTGCTATTCTAAAAGGACAAAAATGCACATTTTAAGTGTGCGGGGCTTAAAGAGCAAGGAATGTTGACTTGAGCAAGCTGTGGGTATTGGAATCTAACCTTTACACACAACTTAAAAATATTTCTTCTTGTTTCCCCCTACCCCCTAGATTATTTGCAGGTGTCTTCCCTCGAATGGCAGCCATCAGTCTAGGCGGTTTCATCTTTCTGGGGGCATATGACCAAACACGCAGCTTGCTGTTGGAAGTTGGCCGAAAGAGTCCTTGAAGCAGAGACTGCTTCATATCCACTTCTTTCCAGAAGGGCCGGCTGTGAGAGCCGTCCTTTCAGTGAGCAGCTGTTCAGCCATCTGAGCTGTAAGACCCAGTGCTGAATCCAGTTCTGCTAAGATTATGGCGTTGAGAACGTGCTATCCACAGTATAGGCTGGCTGGAATGAAGTCATCCGTCTACATGCCAGAAAGTTCAGAGAAGAAAATCTATGTCCATGGCAGCACTTTTGAACAATTTTCTCAGAACTCCTTAATAAATAAGTTTGGTATTGCTGAGGCCAGGCCTCTCGAGAACTTTCATTTGATCTGTATCTGATCTTTCATTTCCTGCCACCTGATGGTGGATTCAGCAGATGGCAAGGTGGCTCTAATTTTTAAGAGAATGGTGAGAAGGGGAAATGTTGCATGTGGGGGTGTGTCTCCCCAGGTTAAGTTCTATTGTGTAAGGCTAGTGCTTTGTTGAAAAAGAATGAACTACAGGTGCATAGCAAACATTCTTTCTGGGTAACCAGGCTGCTGTTTGCAATTACCCTCAGATTTTACCTATAAAAAACACGATTGTATTGTTTCACAGAGACGTGTCCAGCAGCCCATGTGATGTGTGAAAGAAAGCAGTTGCAGCTCGGGCGACTAGGTGGGCCCGACTGGCTTCAGGCAGGAAGATATGGCGGGTCCATTCTTCACAACTCCCTGTATAGGCTGGAGGGAGGGCCCGGCCAGCCTTGAAACAGCATTGTTCTCTGAGTTTTAAACTCAGCATTAGAAGTAGAAGGGATGGAATGGAAAGGTCACCATACTTTGGGATTTTTGAGCTTGACTAACAAGTTCCAGGTGTAGAAAAATTCACAGAGAAATTTCAGGAATCTAGCAGTGTTGTGTCTCCCCTGCAGCAATAGTATACGATTCTGCTTTGCCTAAGGTTTTTTTTTTGGAAAAAAAAAAGATAATTAAAGCAGAATGACTGCATTTGTACCGGAATTTCTGGAATTAAATGGGACAAAGAAATGCTGGTTAACATAAGTAAAAGAAGGACCCCAACTATATTAACATTTATAAATGAAACTTTATTAAAGACACTTCAATGCCATTTGTTAGACACTTCAATATTTTACATGGTTTTCAACGTACATTGTACCAAAATTTCTATAAATAAATAACTTTGTACATAAAAGTAATACTTCCTCTTTCACATTGCCTCTCAGAAGCAGCAAATTCACATATTTTGTGGAAGTAACATTTTTCAGTTAAATGTTGAGAACAGAATTCTAAATGTGCTTACCTTTTGAACAGTGATGACACCTGACAGTAAGTATCATGAGTAACCATTTTGTCAACACCGCCCCCTTCAGCTTTTGACCAAAGGAACCTGCTTTCTGAGATTTTAAGGACCTTGTTTCTATGTAATTTTTACGGATTTACACCTTGGCATTCACAAGATGGTTAGCTGCCGGTCTCAAAAGTGCAAACATACCCAGAACCCAGGTCATGGGCTACATCCTGCACAGTCCAAGCCCAGTTCCATCTGTGGAAGAGAATGGCATGGACAGGCCTGCTCTGGCTCCTCAGTAGAAATAAGCTAGCCCTGAAAAGAACTTGATCCTTCTTATTCTCCAGGGCCAATGTAATATTCATTATATTGGCAGAACTAAAACATCACTATTGAAAAATCCACAGGTACCAACACCAGCAGCCTTTACCTTAATAAAAAGACTCAACGAATGATACTGAGAAGACCACATTTGCTTTTATCCTAAAATGAGCTTCAAAGAAGGAAGAAAGGCAGTGCTTACTTGTTCTGACCAGTTGCTTGTGGTGGATTTGACAGCCCTCATTCTGCTCCTAAAGGACAGAACTTAAACCTCAAGAAAGAAGCATTCCCTAGGAGTGAACGGCATCTGTAGGCAGGCATGCCGCAGGAGCACCACACACGAGCAGTCCTGATGGGACACAGGAAATCTCATGAAGCGCCTGGAGCCTGTCCTACAAAGTGCAGCACAAATCCAGGGACTTCCCGTCCTTCCCAATCCACCAAAAGCTCCTGGGAACAAATGTGGTTTTAGCCTTTATAAATTCCAGCCATGCATTAAGGCACCAGAACTATTCCCCACCCCCTCCAAATTAAACAGCAACCTGATATGAAAAATAATATTGTCAAAACTGTATAGTCTTTTTCTGTTAACCATGCACTAGAGATTAAAATAGCCTCTGTAAAAGATATATAATATATATGAAATCTCTGAAAACTCTTATGTACAATGGTATCAAATACTTTTTCTGCCTTTTGTACACAAATAGCCTCTTGCATTTCTGTGCTTCAGATGCAAGTCCTCTGAACGACTGATACTCCACATGGAAGTGAAAACTATTTACAGATCAGCGACGCTTGTACCCAAGCTTCCTCACAGCCTCTCCTACCTCTTTCCTGTAGAGATTAGCATCCCAAGAGCTGAGGTAGACAAAGCCTAGCTTTTCGGTGCCAACAGCAATGGCCCCCTCCGTTTCCCAGGAAGCTGTCCTGTCAGTGGTGTGGACTCGGGACTGGAGTCGCCAGCCTTGGGGAGGTGGCCATTGGAAACCAGCAAGCGCTGCTCTTCACCAGGGATTGCAAGAAGGCCCGAGGAGACCTCTGTGAGCTCTGGATTGCCTGGCGTCAACGAGGATGCAGGCTGTAGGTCTGTGGAGTCCGGTTCATACAACCTTGCTAAAGTCCAAGAGGAATCCCCTACAAGAAAAGAGAGGGTGTGTCAGACCCTCCATCCTGACCATTTAACTGGCTCTTAACCCACCTGCTAGTGATTCTGTAGAAGACAGTAAAGTTACCTTTTCCATCTCGGGATGCCACTGGCTTTTTCTTCAAAGACATCGGCATTCTGTCGTGGTTACTAGGGTAGAGGGACCCCCCGCAGTCAGTGCAAGACCCATCCACAGTCCCACTGCACTGATGATGTGGAGAATGTTCTCTGTCACTCTGACTGGGCTCCTGGCCACTCATTGTACTTGGCTGTGCTCTGTCTCTGGGCATAGGCTGAGGGTAGAAGGCTTGCTCCTTGGAATAACTGTCCACATCAGTGTTGCAGTCACTACATACATCCCGGCCACTGTGTTCTGAAGGACAGAGCCAGAGACGGATTAGAATCATCCTCCCTGAAGTCTCCCCACACACTGAACAGAGGCTTCCTCTACTGCCCCAAGGTGCGGGCCCTTTGCATCAACTGAAATGGCCCCTTTCTCCCCAAAGTATGTTTCCAGAAAAAAGGTATGGACAAACAGCAAGCCATTAATGAAGAATGGGGTCTTTCATGTTGAAATGTTCTAGATTAAGTTAATTTCATGCTCAGAGAATGCAGTCATACTACTTTGGTGGAAGAAAAAAATCCCACTTGAGTTAGGTACTATGCAGTGTTAACAGTCTTTTGAACAATTAGAAATTTAGCCTCAAAATAGCCCTCGTGAAAAAGTACTCATTTAAACTCTACATTTTGTTTGGGCCTTGCCCCTTAATTAAGTTGCTTATACATCCAGAAGACTCATGCTCAGGCTTACCACACCATAGATTCACTTAGGAGATACATTATTCTGGAATTAAAAGAGCCAGGCTAGAGAATATAAAATTTGGAAATGGTTCTAGAGAAATCGCGCACCTCCCCCTTTCATTTAGTGACAAGATCAACTCAAATTCCAGTTTCAAAAAGAAACTGTTTCCTGACGAAAGCATCTCATACCCATCTTACGTGGACCAGGCGTCCCATCGGCCTTCTCCGTCACTTTCCACGGCTCTTTACTATACCCAGCACAGAGCTTTGGCTGCCTGCAGGTAACGCCTTGAGCATCCACCTCCGGAAAGAGACTTGTGTCTCTTGGACAAACACCTGCAATGTATTCCCACACAATTAGAAGCCCAGGTTTAGCATTTCACAGTGAGCCTTATGAAAAGAATGGGCAAGGCTACTAGGACAGTCACTTTCTATAAACATTCCTTCAAGTGGAGGACAGCTGGGCTAACCAGGAGGCCCGGTGAGGGCATATTTTCTAATACTGCCTTCCCAGCAGGCAGGCCTCTCGGCACTGAGCCACCTTCAAGGAGCTGTTCTCCAAGGATAAACCTTTTACACCTTGGGCACGTGCTCAGAGTTCCCCACCATCCAAAGTTGCTCACCTCAGCGAGAGCTTTCTAGCATGAGACAGCAACACAGTAGTCCTAAGCACTCCTCCCATGGAAGGAATGGGTTGGGTTTATTCCCTAGAATGTCCTTTGCAGCAATTATCCCAGGCAGGGCACCTTATCCTGACGGGCAGATGCTAAGCCCAGTAAGTGACTTCCTGAGGGGACAGGATTTTAAAACCTTGCATAACTTGCAGAGACTGTGTACAAAACAACAGAAGCCCTTAGTCACACAGCTTTCTAGCTCACCAAATGTGTCCCATCTAATGCCAGTCACCTGCCTTGGGAAGGAGGTGGAGGCCACCTTCAGTACCTGGAGACACAGTCACGTAATATTTCTGCCTGATTGTCACTGAAGCCTTACCGTTGCTCTCAATGTGCCCATTGGCCTGATGGCCACCCTCAGTCCTGACCACGGTTTCCTGTCGGTCCGAAAGGGTCCCCTGAGAAGAGAGGTAGCTTGGAACATCTGGTGGCACGATGGTTTCGTCTGCAAGGAGACAGGACAATGAAACGTGAAAACGACAGTGAAGAGAAATGCAGACACATTCACTGCCAGGTCCAGAAAAAGGATCCCCCAGTGACAGCCATCAAGGTTGTGTGGCGACAGCGTGGCATCCGGCACGCTGGCCCTCCCACAACCTGCTTGGCCTACTAGCATGGCAGGCAGGTGTCTGGCAGAGTCCACAAGAGATGGAGAACAGTGGTGGGAAAGGAGACAGGACTCACAACAACACAGCGCTGTGAGGCTATTCCAGGAACAACCCCCACGCAGCAGCGCCTAGGGTGCCTCTGAACTACCAAGGAGAGAAAGCCGTGGAGTTCACCAGGCACTTATATGTGACAGTGTTCCTACTGGATGTTAAGTTCCTGAAAGTTAGGATGGCAGCAGTGGGACGAAAGCCTCAGCCATCCAGAGTGACTCCATGCTCCCAAAGCCTCTGGAGTTTTGAATATCCTGAAATTCTTGAAAAACCCACCTGACGTGCCCCATTCTCAGATGTCACTGCTGGTCCTCCCTCCTGAAAGTCCCCTCCGCAGGCAGCACCTCACCTGTGTTGGTGACACTGTACTCCTCACTCTTCTTCCGGGTCTGGTAGATGATGCACACCCAGACCAGCGACGTTAGGACGATGCTGCACACCACAGCGATGGTGAAGATGCCCACGGTGGTCCCATCCTTCCTGCAGCCTGGGGCGGGCAGGATGCTCAGCTGGCTGTGTGCGCGCTCTGTGCCCAGGGCATTGGACATCTCACAGGTGTACCGACCCGCATCCTCCGCCACCACGTTCTGAACAACAAGCAGCTGGTTGCCGGGGGTGAAGTGGTGCCGCTCAGTGAGGCTCAGTGGGCGGTCCCCCTTGAGCCAGGTGATGCGGGGCGCAGGGTTCCCGGTCGCTTTGCACTGGAGGGCCACTGTTTCTCCCACAGACACCACACGGTCTTCCAAGGGCACCGCCAAGGACGGAGTCTCTGCAAATAGCAGAGATCTTAGTTATTCTGAGGGCCTCAGTTGCCAGGGCTCTGCCCTGTCTTCTGGAGAAAGGACTATGTAGCATACAAATGAAATGCCTCTGAGACCCTCCACCAGAATGGCAAGCTTTTCAGAGGACCTTCCCACACAACGACTAAATCACTGCCAAGCGGGGTTGTCTTCAACAAGGAGAATGCCTTAAAAGCCCCTACGATTGCCTCTCTTGTGACAGGCCTGTGTCCCTGTTCTTTGCCCAAGACCACATCCTGCCTACCCAATTCAGAGGGCAGCCCAAAAAGTGTATTTTATATCTAAGCCCTATGAAGACTTCCTTAATGCCCTGGCTATCCATTTTTTAGAAAGATATGGAACCACTTGGTCAAGAAAAATCCTAAAAACAGACCAAATTTTCAGATAAAGTAGAAACTGCCCACCATGCTTACCCACCCCAGGCTCCATAGGGAAGCTTGAAAACCTTGCCTCTCAGTGCCTATGATATTTAAGAGTGTGTGCCTCTCTCTCTCTCTCTCTCTCTCTCTCTCTCTCACACACACACACACACACACACACACACACACACACAGAGTAGAAACAGCCAAACCTAAGACAGTCAGGGTGGCGTTAGCTGAAATGGATCCGGCCGAGTTCTGGGCAGTACAGCTGTAAACCCCCATGTCATCTAGTTTCACATCGGTGATGAAAAACACATCGTCATCTGGCATGACATGCATGCGTCGCTCGCGAGCAGCAGGGAAATCTGTGCCTCCATCCTTTTGCCAGGCAATCTGGGGGTTAGGGTGGCCGGTGGCAGCACACTCGAGGCGGGCCATGGTGCCAGTCCGGATGGCAATGTCGTGGGGCATTTTGGTGAATGATGGCAACACTGGAAAACATATACATATGGGGTCAGGCTATGGGACAGCTAGATGTGAAGTCAGGGAAATCCTCTGGCGAACACACCTCCCGGCACTGCACCTGGGTGCCAGGGTCCACCCAGGACCACTACTCCCACCTGTGGAAGAGCTGCCAGCCTCCCCCCACCACTGGAGGAGCATTTTCATCAGCTTCTCCTTGTGCACCTATGCTGACTATAGACCCCTCAGACATAAGGCAGTCTACACAGGGGTCCCCCAAAAGTGCTAGGGCCTAGTGTTTGCTTACCCTAATTACCTACCTGGAGAGAACTCAGAGAATAAAAATACCTGCTCTGTCAAGAGGGAACTGCAGAGAGAAGGTGAGCATGCCTCCAACCTGGAGAAAGTGATGGCTCTTCCCTCCAAGAAGCCATTTTGGATAGGTGGTATGGGGCCCTGCTGCTGTACACACAGCCAGGAAGCATTCAGCTTGCTAGCTTGTGTGACCTAAAGATCAATGCCCTGACAGAGTGGACAGCACCCAGCAATAAGGCATCGCCACAGATCCTGTCAACGTTACTTTGATGAGAGTCTAACAGTTCAGTCTTCCAGAAACAATGAGGACTCCCTCACAATAAGCCAAGACAACCCAGCCAAATTAAGGTAGGTGTTTCTCTGTGGTCTGTGAAGGCTTAAAGAGCACAATGGATCCAGCACTTCTGATAAGCCTTAAGACCACTCTTTTTAATCTGAGGTTACCAATCAGGAAAACCTTAGATTTTAGGTTACTGGGTGGGTGGTAGTTAACTACGCAAGCTACCTACCCTTCCCCCTGTGCCCCAAACACAGCACAAAAAATGGCCACCTTGACAGGCTCTAAGGCTGATTACTGAGTAAAGGAACCTTGTCAACCCTCCAGGACACTGTCAGGCCATGTGCTCACACTAACCTTGCATTCCACAGCCTCTAGAGAAGCAGGGACTTGGCCCCACCCAGGCTGGCCTCTGGCTTCAAGGCTGTTTCATTCACTCAGAAAATAGCAGTTGCCCCAGGATCAGAGGATTCTTAGAATTTGGAAACCAAACATATTGGCATATGGAGAATAACAGATAAAAAAGCAAAGCTTAGCTCCACAATTTCATTTAATAACTAGATTTTTAAAAATCACCAGAAACTAAGAATCCACTGAGAATAACCCTTTAAGCCTGCAAAATGTGCTCTGGGGTAAACCCAGAGGACAGTATGACTTAATAGCATCCCAGAGAAGCATATGTGTATCCTATCTCAGCCATTTCTATATGGAAAGCTGAAAACACACTCGGGAGTGTAGTTCATAGGAATCTCACTCTAGAACAAAGATGGCACTTCCATACCATTCACAGTGAGCCTGGCCTTGTGAGAGTAGGTGGACCCAAAGTGGTTGGTGATGACGCACTGGTAGCGGCCCTCATGCCCAAAAGTGACCTGACGGAGGTGCAGGATAGTGGTGTACTCCATCACTTCCCCATCCTGTGCACGGACATGAGCAAAGTTCTCCATGTCAGCGTTGACCAGGACTTCGTTGTCTTTCTTCCAGGCAAAGGTCATAGGGGAGCTGCTGCTGCTGGCTGCCGAGCATGTGAACCGGATGTCCTTGCCTGCCACAGCCATGGTCGTCTCTGGCTGGGTGATGATCTGTGGCTTTGGAAAGTCATCTGGGGAAAGAAGGGCCAACCATAAGGCACCAGACTTTGGTAACACACAGGGACCAGCTGCTGTTCAAGAACAAGAAACTGGGTCAGACACCAAGCAGGGACCAGAACTTTTATGGTCCCTGTGCATCCTCAGCCCCACCAGATGCTGTAAGAGTCATAGCATAAATACCCTGCCTCATCCATGATAAGTCCATGAGTAATGATCACCATATGATCACATTCCTTGATTAGAAATTAACCCACTCGCTCTCGATTATCAAACCAACCAGCCAGCAGTTTCCTTGAGAAGACTGGAACTGGCATTACCTGCTTGCTTTCAGACAAAACACACAAAAGGCACTTGGGTTGGGCATGACCAGTCATGACTGCACAGACCTTACCCAAAAGGAGGGGGGATGTGAAGCACTTCATCAATATCAGAGTAGGGACTTCTGAACGTCTACACCCCGTGAAAACAATAAAAATACCCACAAAAGTGGTCAGAATCAAGTTTTGCAGAATTCTGGAAAACCAAAGGCTAGAAATAATCTACGGAGTATTGATTCAAGAAAATAGCTACATCTCAGAAAAGTGAGCTTTGTGTTTAACTTATTCTAAGTCCCATTCCTCTCTCCCTAGCTTCATGGTAGCCTTGAAACCCAGAAACCTAGTAACCATTGAGGGTATCAGAATGGGTTTGGTGCTTCCCAAAAGCCCCATCCTGTGGGCAGCAACCTGGAAAGACCCATTCTCAGGATTTACATTTGTTTGCCCTAATGTAGTCTGCAAGGTAAGCCCTATCCCCAGAGCATCTGACTAACACAATCACAGTCTCTCTTCAACAGCCTAGCTGTCTGAGGAGACAACGACCAGTACAGACACGCAAGAGGTTGGTCAAAAAACTAAAAAGGAAAACAGGTGAATGAAATGTCAACAGTGGGCTCTGAAAAGGTCTGGTACATTCCTAGGGATTGAGAAGGCTGCATGCATGTACCGAGGCAATGTTCACACCCAGGAAAGACCTGAGGAGGGGGTCCTCATGTCTCATCTGTGGCAGAGCTTGAGGATCTGCACAAACAGGAAGTGATGGTATACCCCAACGCATATGCGTGCGTGTGCGCGCGCGCGCGCACACACACACACACACACACACACACACACACACACACGCCATGGATAAAGGATGGGAGACATACTGGTTGCAGTGACTTATGGACTTCTCAGTCCAATCATTAGCTAACCACTCAGTTAACCAAGCAGGGACTTCAGGGGCTGTATGGACAGACTTTACAACCTTTGTCCAGAAAAGTCATATGCAAACTGTAACAATAAATAGTAACAACAACAACAACACAGGGGAGGACAGAGGAAGTATCTAATTTCCAGAGTTGCCACATTATTTTAAATGCTCAATTTTCAATAGAAAATTATGAAACACTCAAAAGAAAAAGGAAAAAAGCAGTCAATAGAAACTGTCCCCGAGGAAGCTCAGACTTGGACTTACTAAACAAATACTTTAAATTGGCTATATAGGCCAGGCACCATGGCTCTGTAATCTTTGGGAGGCCAAGGTGGGAGGATTGCTTGAGCCTGGAAGTTCAAGACCAGCCTGGGCAACACAGCAAGATCTTGTCTCTACAAAATAAAAAAAAGAATAAAAATTTAAAAAATTAGCTGAGCATGGTGGCACATGCCTGTAGTCCTAGCTACTCGAAAGGCTGAGGCTAAAGGATTGCCTGAGCCCATGAGATCAAGGCCATGGTGAGCCATGATCATGCCACTGCATTCCACACTGGGAGCTAGAGTAAGACCCTGACTTAAAAATAAATTAATTAATAAAAAATAAAAATTAATAAAAAATAAAAATTAAAGGAGACCATGTCTAAAAGAGTTGAAGGAAAGTATGAAAATACTTTCTTACCCAATAGAGAATACACAAAAAGACAAATTATAGGTATGAACCAAATAGAAATTTTGGAGTTTAAAAGTACAATAGCTGAAATGAAAAATTCACTAGAGGGCTCAACAGCAGAACTGAGTTGGCAGAAAGAAAAGTCAGTGAGCTTGAGATGGTCAATTGAGCTTATTCAGTCTGAAAAACATAAGAAAAAAGAATGAGGAAAAATGAACAGAACCACAGAAGCTTATGGGACAGCATTAAGCATAACATCACACAATAATGGGAGTCCAAGAAAGAGGAGAAAGAAACAGGAATAGAAAGAGTATTTGAAAAAATAACGGCCCAAAACTTGATGAAAAACACACATTCATACTTCCAAGAAGCTTAATGATTTCCAAGTAAAATAAACTCAGAGATCCACACCTAGAGGCATCGTAATGAAGCTGTCAACTGCCAAAGACAAAGAATCTTTAAAATAGCAAAAGAAAAGCAACCCATTGCATACAAGGTGATAACATTAACAGCTGATTTTCTCATCAGAAACTGGAGGTCAGAAGGCAGTAGGAAGACATATTCGAGGACCTGAAATAAAGACTGGACTAAGAATTCTATATCCAACAAAACTATCCTTCGAACAATGAAGGAGAAATGAAAACATTCCCAGATTTATAAACAAACAAAAAGAGAATTTATCACTATAGACTTGCCCTACAAGAAGTACTAAAGGGATTTAGTATGCCTGAAATGAAGGGAAATCAGACAGTAATTCAAATTCACACAGATAAATAAAAAAACATCATTAAAAGGTAAGTACAACATACAGTATATTTTTGTTTGCACTCCTCTTCTCTGGATTTAAAGGCAACTACATAAAGCAATACTTAAAAATTGTCAGTGGGCTTAAATTATATGAAGATACAGTATGTGTGACAATAATAACACAAAGGGGGAAATGGATTTTAATAGAAGCAAAATTTTGCAGATTATTGAAGTTAACTTCATTATTAATTTGAACTAGACTGTTAATCCCTATGTGCAAACACTAAGAAAATAACTAAAATATATATATACATGTATAAATATATATAAAGAACAACAAGGGAATTAAAATAGTACACCAAAAAATATCTATTCAATACAAAACTCGTCAGTAATAGAAATAAAGAAACAGAAAGATAAATGTATAGAACAAATGGCAACAGGCAACTCTACGTTACCATTAAAAGTAAATGAATTAAAACACCCCAATCAAAAGGCAAAGGTGACGATAATAGATTTAAAAACAAACAAAAAGGCTGGGCACACTGGCTCACACCTGTAAGCCCAGAACTTTGGAAGGCTGAGGCAAGGGGGGTCTGCCTGAGTCCAGGAGTTTGAGACCAGCCTGGACAACATGGCAAGACCTCATCTCTTACAATAAATCAAAAACCTAGCCAGGCATGGTGGCACGCACCTATAGTCTCAGCTCAGGCTCACGTGGGAGACTGAAGCGGAAGGATCACTTGAGCCCAGCAGATCAAGGTGGCAGTGGCCTGAGTAGCAGAGAGAGACTCTGACTCAAAAAAGAAAAAAAAAAGTCCCAGCTATAAGCTGTCTACAAGAGATAAGCCTGCCGGGCTTGGTGGCTCAGCCTGTAATCCCGTGCTTTGGGAGGCCGAGGTGAGTGCATTGCCTGAGCCCGCAGGTTCGAGACCCGCCTGGGCAACTTGGCGAGACCTCATCTCTACAATAAATCAAAAAATCAGCTGGGTGTGGTAGCGTGCACCTGTAGTTCCAGCTACTTGGAAGGCTGAGGCAGAAGGATCACCGGAGCCCAGCAGGTTGAGGCTGCGGTGGCCGGGAGCGGCCACTGCACTTCAGTCTGGGCGACAGAGTGAGACTCCAATTCAAAAAAAAAAAAGAGATAAGCCTTAGAGTCAAAGACAAAAACAGGCAGACAGTCACCAAAAGAGAACTAAAGTGTCTATACTAATAACACAAAATAGGCTTTAAGACAGAAGTTTTACTAGAGAGAAAGAATATAATGTAAAAGAATCAATCCATCAGCACAACATAAAAATTATGAACATATGTACACCTAACAGAGCAATCTTATGGAACTGAAAGGAGAAACACAATATGACAATAATAGTTTGTACATTTTAATACTTCACTCTAATACTCCACTTTCAGAAACAACTAGGCAGAAGGTCAATGTGCAAATGACATGATCATATATAAAGAAAATTCTAAGAAATTTGCTGAAAAAACTATTAGAATAAATGAAGCCAGCATAGTTGCAGTATACAAGATCAACACACAAAATTCAATTGTGTTTCTATACACTAGCAATGAAAACCCAAGAGTGAGATTAAGAACACTATTTACAATAATAACAAAGAATAAAAATGGGAATAAATTTAACAAAAATTCAAGATTTATACACTGAAAACTACAAAACATGATTGAAAGAAATATTTAAAAAGCCAAAAAAAAGTGAAAGGACATACCGTGTTCATGGATTGGGAAGACTTAATCTTGTTAAGATGGCACTACTCCTCTGTATTTATAGATTAAATGAAGTCTCTATCAAAATCCCAGTTTCCTTTATCACAGAAATTGACAAGCTGATCCAAAAACGTATAGGTAAATGGTAAGGGACCAATAATAGTCAAAACAATTTTGAAAAAGAACAAAATTGAAGGGCTATGTAATGCTAAAGT
This sequence comes from Tarsius wallacei, assembly GCA_963574415.1. NCBI lineage: Eukaryota > Metazoa > Chordata > Mammalia > Primates > Tarsiidae > Tarsius > Tarsius wallacei. Next base: position 55,396 of record CAUYQG010154895.1, read on the forward strand.
TATAAAACTCTCAGAAGAAAATACAGGAGTTTTTCTGACTTTATTTCAGGCAATGGTTTCTTAGACATAACTTCAAAAGCACAAATAAAAGAAAAAATAGACACTGGACTTCATCAAAATTGACAACTTTTGTACTTTAACATCAAAAAAATGAAATACAACTCTCAGAGTGGGAGGAAATATTGGTAAAACATATATCTGAATGGCATCTAGTATCCAAAATATGTAAAGAACTCTTACAATTAAACAATAAAGACAAATGAACATGAGCAAATAATTTGAACAGCCATTTTTCCAAATGTGAATTACCATATACATAGGTCCAGTAAGCATACAAAAACATGCCTGGCCAGGCACAGTGGCTCAAGCCTATAATCCCAGCAGGGGTTTGAGACCAGCCTGGGTAACTTGGCAAAACCTTGTCTCTACAATAAATCAAACAATTAGCTGGGCATGGTGGCGTGCACCTGTATTTCCAGCTACTTGGAAGGCTAAGGCAAAGGACCGCCTGAGCCCTGTAGGTCAAGGCTGCAGTGGCTGTAAGCATGCCACTGCACTCCAGCTTAGGTGACAGAGTGAGACTCTAACTCAAAAAAAAAAAAAAAACCACGCCCAACATCGTTAGTCATTAGAGAAATGCAAATCAAAACTACCATGAGATTCTACTTTATACACACTAGTACAGCCAAAAAAAAAAAAAAGAAAGAGCATAACAAGTGTTGACAAGGATAGGGAAAAATTGCATTCCTGGTGGGTTCGTAAAATTATAGAAACATTCGGAAGTTCCTCAAAATAGTTAAACATGGAGTCACCATATGACCAGCAAATTCCACTCCTAAGTATATTCCCAAAAGAATTCAGACAAAACTCTACATGAATACTCATAGTAGCATTATTCATTCCAGCCAAAAAGTGAACACACGCTAATGTTCACTATCTTATGAACAGATACATAAAATGCATATCCATACAATGGGATATTAGTCAGCCATTTAAAAAGGAATGAAGTACTGGTACATGCTAAAAAAAATTACAGTAAGTGAGAAAAGCCAGTTACAAAAGAACATATATCGTATGGTTCCAATTATATTGTGTCAAGAATAGGCAAATCACGAAGACATAATGAGATTAGTGATTGTGAGGGCATGGAGGCAGAAGAGGACTGGGAATGACTGCTAATGGTATGGAGTTTAAGAGTGATGAAAATGCTCTAAAATTAGACATCAGTAATGGTTACACAAGTTTTGAATATTCTAAAAACCACCGAATTGCACTTTTTAAAGAGGCAAGTTTTTATGGTATGTCAATTACATTTCTTTTTTTAAAACAGCTTTATTAGGATACAGTTCACCACCACTACAACTGACCCATTTAAAGTGAACAATAGGCTGGGCACAGTGGCTCAGCCTGTAATCCCAGCACTTTGGGAGACCGAGGTGAAAGGATTGCCTGAGTCCAGTGGTTCAAGATCAACCTGAGCAACTTGGCGAGACCTCATTTCTACAATAAATCAAGAAAACTTAGCCGGGCATGGTGTTTCAGCTACTTGGAAGGTTGAGGCAGAAGGATCACCTGAGCCCAGCAGGTCAAGACTGCAATGGCCATGAGCGTGCCACTGCACTCCAGCCTGGCCGACAGAGTGAGACTCCAACTCAAAAAAATAATAATAATAAAGTGTACAATATTCACAAATATGTGCAGCCATTTCCAGTCAATTTTAAAACATTTTCATCACCTCAAAAAGAAACCCTGTATTTTTTAGCTATTACTCCTTCTCCCTCCAGCCCTCTCCAGCTCTAAAAAATTACGAATCTATTTTCTACCTGTATAGATTTCCCTATTCTAGATATTTCATATGAATGGAATCATGTAATGTGACTTCTTTCACTTAGCATAACATTTTCACAAAGTTCATCCATGTTGTAGGATTACAGATTCCTTTCATGGCCTAATGATATTCTACTGTATGGCTGTACACTTTTTTGTCTGTGCATTCATTGACTGAGGGGTATGTGGGTTGCGCATACTTTTTGGCTACTATGAATAATGCTGGTATGAACATTCATGTAGAAGTTTTTGTGTGAGCATATATGTTGCCTTCTCTTGGTTAGGAGTAGAACTGCCAGGTCATATTGAAACTCTATGTTTAACTGATGAACTGCCAATCCTGTTTTCCAAAGTGGCTGTACCATTTCATATTCCTACCAGCAGTGTTGGAGACTTCAGATTTCTCGCTGTCCTCACCAACACTTGTTATTATCTGAGTTTTTGATTCTACCTATCCTAGTGGGTGTGAAGTGGCTATGTTTCCAATTTTAAAAAGGAGCAGGAGACTCCCACAGAGCTTGAAACTCTGATATCCTGTCAAGTGTTTCCATGATGTTGTTTTGGGGAGAAGCCTGAGCTAAAACGCGGGGGTGGAGGTGAGAGATGTGAAATAAACAACCAGTGCAATCCAGGGCATGTCCCAGCCCCAGGCTGGAGGCTGCCTGCCACATGTCAGAAGTCCTGCCTGGCTCATTCAAAGGGAAAGACTTCCCTATGGCAGGAAAGAGAGAGGAAACAGCAGGGCTTAATTTTAAGGAGCTCTGTAAACAATGTAATGGTCAAGGGCTTGATGAACAGTGGACTAACAGCCATTCTGGGCTGAGGAAAGGAGCCATGCACAGCGTTACATTCCACTCAGAAGGCTCCATAAGACTGGTCAGTAAGAAAAGCTGTCTGGAGGGCTGCCACCATGTTCACCGTGTGTTGAAGCCTCCTCCCTGGTCTGGATCGGGAGGAAATTCAGTAGGCCTGCTCTCAGAAGGCTTGGGTGTAGGGGTGGATGCACGGAAGGAAGGCACTCATATCTTGGCCTCTAGCAGACAAACTGGCCATTGTGATGGCCAAAAAGTAGCCCACAGGAGTCCCCATGCCACCAAGTGAACTCCTAGTTAGGATTACTGCAGCAGGGATCCCAAGGCTCAGGGGAGCCTGGGGGAGGACAAGAGGAAGGAGGGACTCGCATCTGCCCAGCAGTTCCAGTCAGGCCCAGGAATCACACCCTCACTCCTACTTAGAACAAAGACCAGGAACAACTCCAGATTCATCTCAGTCTTGGACCACATCTTCCTGACTGTGAGACTGTGTCATTCCTGTCTGAGTGAATGTGCGCGTGAGGGTGTGTGTGTGTGCATGTGTGTGTGGGTGTTTTCAGCTGTCCAGCATTTTCAGTGCTCTTTGCAACCCAACTTGTATCCTGGCCCCCCAGTCAAAAAGGTGGCAAGAGCTACGTTCCAACAATTGAAGGCAAAAGAACGTAAAGCAGCAAGTGCAGATTTCAGCGGTTTGGAGAAACAGCAAGAGTACAAGTCAACATCAAGGAATTATTTTTGTTACAGCAACAGTTCTCTTAAGGCTCGTTCTTCCTGTGTTTAACCTTTCATTCTTGGGGTTGGAAAGAAATACACATTAAGACCCTAGCCTCATACACTGAGAAAATTCACGGCTAAACCCAGGCACCAGAGCCCTTTTGAAACAAAAGAACTATCTTCCTGTAACTGATTATTCTGATTTGTAACTGAACCAACTCATGCTCCCTTCTGATTAAATGCATGTACTCCAAGAACCACATAATGAGGCAACTGTTCGGTAAATACTGTGTGTGGTTTCAGTGGGAAATAAATTGCATCCAGCAGCTGTATAACCATGGGTAACCATGGGTTGGGGTTTACTCTGATCACAGGAATTACTCCCATAATGAAGAGTTCCTCTGGGCTTCCCGGCCCTTCACAGAAAAACCCAAGAAAATCACAAAGACATTCTTACCACATACAAAACTCTCTGGTGGCACAGAGAAGATGCTCTGGCCCTTCAGCGACTCTGGGTGAGCACAGGTGGCTGTCACGAAGGCCTGCAGCGTCCTGCTCACTAGCCACGGGGGCAGCCACTTCAGCTGGCAGTCACACAAGAAGCTATCACTGCTGATACGGCTGCAAGAGAAACAACAGCACACGCCTGAGTGTAGCCGCAAAGGAGGGAGACGCTCTTTACCCACAGCACAAGCAGCCTCCTCCAGCCCGCTTGATGTGACCACCAACTAGCTGGATCTCAGTGCATACAACCCACCTGGAGAAACTGATAAAACACAGTTGCTGACTGGGCTGGTCACAAGTGGAACCCAAGATTCTCCATGTCTCCGCAGCCAGGTGATGCTGGCACTATAGGCTGGTGGACCACACCTGGAGTAGCAGCAACCCTGAGCTTGCCTGTGTTCTGAGACAGACACTGCTCCTGTGTGACCCTGGACATGCCTCTGACCTCTCCTGGCCTCTGGTTTATCCAACCGTGGTAAGCTACTGTCTCCTCTCTTGTTTTTACCACTTTCCTGATAAGCCACTTAGAGTTTCCAAACTCAACCTGAGACTTGGATCTCAATTCTACAGCAAGCTCCGAGAAGTGCTCTTTTTCTCGATGGCTGCTATGTTTTGATCTGGCAAGGCTGCACATTTCCCTCCTTCCTTCCAGCATAAGCCTTGTGGCATGCTTCCCTCTTTGTACAGTTATCTCTGCACCGGCATTACTCAGGAGGCTAGCAGCATTCGGCTCCGCTCCCTAAATAGTGCATGTTAGTTAATTGCCACTGCCCAGGGAGCATGAGAATGCACAGCTTTGGTTTTGTGAGGCTCCAACCAAAACAGAGAATATTTTCTTTTTCATTTCTCAGCAACTGAGGATAAACTTTTTAAACAGAAATCAGAATCACCATCTCAGCGGACATTCCTTCCTGAGGAGTCACTTGAAGATAAGTCAACCAGAGAGTCTAGCTGCCCTGATCCTGGAAGACCTCGAGGCTGTGATGGCCGGCCCATGACAAGGAAAATGACAGGGAAAGAGAACACCAGGCTTCCCTGTAATATACCGTCTCTGGTCTCAGTGGCAAACAAGGGGCACAAGTATGCTCAGAAATTCCAAAAACATCATGCGGGCCCACAGCTTCCTTCTCCACCCACCACTGTCCTCAGATGTCACCAAAAGGATGGAATTGTTTTCTTCTATTTCACACTGGCCTTCTAATGAGCAGAGAAACTGTCAAGCTAGTGAACAGCAAGGAAGAATGAAATTTGAGCCAGATAACCCAAGGCTAATTAAGTTAAGTAAAATCGACTCTTCCACCTGTTCATTGTTTCCAGATGAGTTGGGCATCTTAACTTATTAAAATAATTTTGGAAAGTGCTTTTCCAAAGACCGAAATAACTTATTTCGAAGCCATTATGACTGGGATGCTGGCCCATACTAGACCTTAAAGTCAGCACAAGAGCTTGAATTTTTATTTGATGGGCAGGTGGTGTTCTACTGGGAGCCATCGGAGGACAGTCCAGTTGAGGATGTACTGCAGGTGGTGGAAGGGCCATAACAGCTGACCATGAGAAAATGGCCAATTCTCACTCTGCATGCAGCAAGGAGCCTCCCGCGAGTGCACTGTGTGGCGGCTGGGGAGACCGTGCCAGGCACCAGGGAACTCCGCCTGCGTGGAGAACAGAGGAACTCTCACGCTGTCAGAGGCACCTCCGGCTCACAGCAGGAGGGCATTTCCATGCAGTTGGGCAGGACAGCCTGGACCCTGTCTGTGAAGGCCTAGAGGAGATGCAGGGGCGTTGCTGAGATGTTAGGCTCTCATGTGGGGAGTATATTTATTTATGCCAGAGGAACAAATGGGGGAAAACACATATGACATAGATCCTTGCTCAAACACATGTGTGAACAGGGTTAAGCCTCACACTCCTCCACAGTGAAACTCAACTCAGGGAGGAGACCAGACCTAGAAAGACAGTGGGTACTCAGGTGGGGAGAGGGTGTTCTAAAGGAGTTAGGCCCCAAAAAACAGATGGAGAGGGACTGGAGCATAACAGCAGTAAGAACACTGACCCTCAGGCTCTCCAGTGAGCCCAACAGCAGCAAGGACCCCAACCCTACAGACTCTACAGATTCCTGCCTCCCTCCTTCACCAGGGAAAAGCATGGACTCGTCGGCCACCAGCAAGCACAGCCTTCTGCAGGTCCCCGACTGCCATCCCAGTGCTTCCCTGGCTCACATGGTGCACTTTCATGATTCCAACCCAAAGTGTGTTTCCAATCATCACTTGTGGAAATTTACCCAGAGGATGACTAAGTGCACAGTACGACCTGCCTTAATCTGATGGGGTAAGAAAATGACCAGGGGGAATTAACCGTTTGTCCTATCAGAGGACTTGGCCTGGGGCCAGCCCAGCTGGGTACACGCAGCAATGATGGGAAACCCAGGCAAGAGACCAAGGGCCTGCAGAGCCATGCAGGAGCACGTTGGGGGCTATGCTTCGGGAGGGTCCATTTCTTCCAACTAGAACATGGTTTCATGAGGGGCCAAAGGAAAATCCCTCTTTCTCTCAAAGAGGGAAAGATTTTTCCATTTCGTCAGATCTTTTCCACTTCTGACATCGTATTTGAAAGTTTCAAAAACAGACAAGTTGAAAGAACTGCACAGGGAACACCCCATGCCCACCACTGTCTTTTACAACTGACCTTGTACTCCAATCACTCTATTACCTGCCTATCCATATCCAGCCCTTCACAGTAGTCTGGAATCTTTCCTCCCTGCCCTGGAAGGAGAGTCATGGAATCCTTTCTTCATATTATGTCTTATCAGATAGACAAAAGCAGAACTGCTGAGTCTGGAAATGGGAAGGTGCTCGGCACGGAGCTGCTGTTTGCAGAGCCCCAAGGCTCACAGAGCCTGCCACAATCTCCTGTGCTATGATCTGGTCCTTCTGCAGAAGAGCATCTACTTGGCAGGCTTGAGTCTCACATGTCATAGGGCAAGTGCCTGGACCACCTCCCCTCACTCAGGAACGCTGCTGGCCTGCTTCGGTTCTCTGTCACAGGGACTGCACCCCACCTCTCCATTCTCACCCTCCCTGTTCCAATCTAGGGTCTACCAGGAGAAGCTTCAGGAATAGAGAGAAGGTCAAGGAACAAAGATGACTGTCCTTTGGCATCTGCCATTTTGTCAGCACTTCTAAGAACCAAAAGTTACACCTTTATGGAACAGCTCTAATGGGTAGACCTTAGAATCAATTTCATTACCAAGAGACATGGTGAACAAAGTCCCTGGTGGCAGCACCTCCTGTGGACTGCTCCCAGAGGCCTTGGAGATGGTATGGACCGGGCATCACCACCCCTCCGAGCATCCCATCCATGCCTCTGCCTTGCACACAGCCCACCAAGCTCTTTGGAGAAGCGCCTCTCAGTATCGGCCTTCAGTTTAAACAAACCCACAAGAAACAAACTTGTCCTTCACATAATTAAAGAAGTTATTATCACTTTACAGAGAAGAGTTTATTTCCCATTACCCAGAATAGTGGTTAGCCACCTACAGCCTGCAGGCCCTGTGCCTGTTTTTGTCAATACAAATGAATGAGCACACAGCCACACCCACTGGTTATTGTCTGATTTATGGCTGCTTTCTGCACAGTGACACAGTTGAGTAGTCATGACAGAGACCCTGTGGCCCACTAAGTCCAAAATGTTTATTACGTGGCCCTTTAAGAAGTGAGTAAAATACAATCCCAGGAGCTTCTTACTCTGCAAGTCTCCACTCATGTTCATCAGAGCCACAAAATCCAGGTACTTACAGCTCTTTAAGATTCTTCATCTTCACAAAGGCATCAAACTGGACAGACCTGATTGCATTCTCTCCAAGGTTCCTGAAACAGAGCATACTTTTTATGCAAAGAAACTCTGGGCACCACTTAGGGATTTTCAGGACAGCCCTGGTTTCACAGATGACTCATAGGTACCAGCCAGACTTGTGTCCTAGGTCTTCTGCAAGTGGCTGTCATTTCACACATACTGACACAGTCCATGGCACGACCTTAAGTGCAGCATCAATGCTAGGCTGAGGCCTGCTCAACAAGTCAACAAGCAAAGCCTTTCCCCCACAGAATCAAGGTCAAACTTGATTAAAAGAGGAAATGAACTAAGAATCACACACTAGAGGCATCTGCCCCAGATGGCAACAACATGAACATCACGGGGCTGGCTCCATCCCTCTTCTCCCAGGGTCTCAGGAGCAGCCAGAGTAAAAAAGCTCCCAGGTAAACACAACATGTATTCAGCATCATTAAGCTGCCTCAGTGGTGGTGGCAGGCTTGGCCAGGATAAAGCACCCTGGTGAAAGTGGCAGTAAGACCCAGGCCGAGAGAGAGTCAGCACAGTGAGGCCAGAGGAGGGAGGGTATTTATCCAAATACCAACTGTATTAATTGGGAGCACACCAACCGGCGTTATGTTCTGTGACTGTTCCTGGCATGGGCAAAATAAAGGCCAAAGTTGAAGCTGGCTTATAATGAGAAGGAAGCAGCTGGTGTTTCCAAATAGCCTGTTTCTCAGTTTACAAAGATGCGATTAAATTGCAAGCAGACTTCCCTCGCAGCCGTGCTTGGCAGGCCTGTGCGTCAGGCAGGGTCTGGCAAGATACTCACAGGTGCTCCAAGCCTTCCAGTCCCGAGAATGCTCTCTTAGCCACGGACTTGATCTTGTTTCCAAACAGAGTCCTGCAGTTTCCAAACACCCAGAAATTGTGGGAAAGGAATCAGGAAAAGGGGGTGGAGAAGAGAGACAGACAAGAGAGGGTTGGGAGAAAGAACACACAATTAAAGTAGTGCCACTTGATAAGTCTACCAGTGAGGGGCAGGTGGAAAGTTGACCTGTGCTGTGATTTTGGGACTAAGGTGCTCAGGCCTTCCCTTTTTGAAATGAAATACTTTCATTTTTATTAGAATTCAATAGTGATGACAGGCTGGAATTACATGCACTGTCTGTCCTAAAAAGGCTCCTTGCAGTGTCAAGTGGAAATCACCTTGTCCAGCCCAGGCTGTCTCTCTTCCAGGACCACCCAAGGGTGGGAGTTGGGGGGAGAATGGTGAATCTTAGTGGTGGCCCTACAGGAGGGATGTAGCTGGTTACCGTTTCAGTGAGAGGAAGCAGAGTCAAAGAAGGCAAGGAAAACTATGGAACTGAAAAACTGCCGCCCACTTCTGAGACCTGCACTGTGGGAATAAAGGTTCCCAGAGAGACAGGAAGAGGACAGGAAGATGAGTGTCAATCAGGAAGGCTCCATAGCTCTTTGGTGCCTGGATGCCTTGGCAGCCTGCATGTAGCTCTGGGGAGCTGTGTCCTCGCCTAAAGCAAATGACCCTCCAGGACCCGCAGAAGATGTCCCAGGGCTCTGGGACACATATATCAGATCCTCAAAGGGCAAGGTCTAAGGTTAACTAATGCCTGTCCCCCTGGACTGCGTACCGATAAGAAGGGGCCCCTGCTTCCAGGTAATTCCAAGCCCAGCCTGATCAGTGACTGTTAAGTTTTCTCAGAAACCTAAGTCTGCCCCCCTGTAACACACATGGAAGAAATGAGTACCTCTTCTACTGGGCTGTGTAATCCATAGGGAAGTTTGTCTCTGAAGCCCCTGGAGTATGCTAGGTATAATGAAGAGAGTCAAGTTTTTCCCTCCTTGTTATCAGGTTCTCTGACGAGAACCCACCAAAGACATTCCCCTAATCCACTGGCATAGGAGACTGTCTACCAGGAAACAACTGAAGGAAATGCTGGCCATCTGCTTACAGGGACTCGTCAACTTTAAGGAACACCAGGATTATCTAAAGGGCTTGCTAAAAGTTAAATGCCGAATGCCGGGAGCCAACTCTTGGAAATTTTCAGAATCAACATGTCTATCCTAGCAACAGGGTACAGGTGGGCAAGGGAGAAAACTCGGTTGAATTCCACTAAGAATCAGGGAGAAGACCCGGATGGAGGCCAGCTCTCTCTCTCTCTCAATCTCTCTCTCTCTCTCTCTCTCAACCTGCATGAAGACTGGGACGTACAAGGGAAGACAAAAAGCCCCAGCCCCTCTCTGAAAGGAGGAAAAGAAAGGCAGAAGGAGGTCTGAAGAAGACCGAAGATGGCAGGGCAGCCTGGGCCATGTCCCACACATGGTGCATGCCGCCTCCTACCTGTAGCAGGGCTCCTGGGCAACCACCGAGGCAGGGACCATGGGGCTGCCTCCTGGGTCACAGGCTCATACCCAAAGCCACAGAAGGAATCACTGCCAGCCCGTGTGGCAGCTTCCGGGGCAACATACCACAGAGACTTCCTGACCCTTCATTTCATCAGAAACAGACTCCTTCCCTGAAGGCCTCCATTTAAGCAGACCCCAGCGGTAACTCCGAGTTCAGCCTCCAGACAAAGCCAGCTCTGTTTCCTGCCTCCAGAGGGTGAAGGGGCACACAGGCCAAAGACCCCTTTGCCTTTTCTTTCTCTGAGGCAGTCTGCATGGATGTGAAAACAATCTCATCCTGAAAGAGTTTCCATAGCCTCTCTCAATCTGAAACTTTTATTCTAAAACAAATAAACCAAACACACAGAAAACCCAGTGGCCATGCTAACCTAGGCTCCTTAACCACAAAACTAGCCAGCAAAGAACAGCTCACAGGGCACTAAACTCCACACACTTCGGAGGGTGCTGCCAACTTCTACACTTACTCAGATCCCCCCAGGCTGAGGCACTGTGTGCTCCAGGTCCCAGTAAAAACGTATTGAACTGTTTAGTGAAATCTCCCATAAACTAGATCCAGGAAAAAGCTGTGCTTTATTTCACCCATTAAATATTAGTCACATTGACCTCTTTTACAATGAGGGCAGGCTGTTATTTCTAATGGTGACAATAGCAATAAAACAAATTCTCAAATTCTCAATTACACAGAGGCTAATCATCCTGCTGGTGGGTTAGACTGGGTCCTTCCCCTTCCCCAGCAGACATCTGGGCTGGGGGAGGAGCTCCGGCTAGTGGACGGGGGAGGGCCCTAATGAAAGGCGGCTGTGTGGAGAAAGAAGAGGCGGGACTGTGGGCCAGGAGGATGCTATGTCTGTCCCACAGCTGGGCTCCCAGAGAAGGGACAGCTGGCCTGACCTCCCCGGCACCAACTCGGAGCAGACAGCGACCTGGGGAAGTCACCTGTAAACTGTTCCATCCATCTCCTGGTCCATTTAGCCAAGGGCTCCAAAGTCCTGATTAGCACTTGCTAAGGTGATTGTGGCAGGCCCTGGGAAGCAGTGCTAAAGCGATCCTTGTACTCATGTCCTTGGGAGCAGACATGGCATGTGCATCCCCCCATCCCATGAACTCCACTCTGCAGGCCCAGCCCTACCCACCCAGCAGGGATCCAGAAGCTTTGCCTCGTAATCCAGTCCTGCATGTCCCCCTTCACATGTGCCTATGTGAGACCCTCCCCCCTCCCCCCCAGGGAATGCCCTGGAGAGAGCTGGGACCACAGGACAGGCATTGCAGATGCAAGTCACTAACGGCTCCTCTTGGCCTATAATTTGGGGTCTAGAAGTTCTCCCGTTCCTCCTCACATAGTGACTATGCCCATCCCCAGCAGAGGAACCCCACAGCCATTTTCAAACAGTGCAATGATCCCAAGTAAACTGGGAAGAAAGGCCCCGTGCTGGAGTCTAGAAACATCTTCACCCTGCTAGGAAGCTCAGTGTGAAGAACTATCCAAAATGACTGTGTTCAGGCTCAGGAAACATGAAAAGTAGGGCAGCAACCACCCCATCTTCAGAAAGAGAGGTCTTTTATGGCTCTGTGGCTCACTTCTTCCTTTCTTGGAAAACAATTTCATTTAGGTCTAGCCTCCCTGCATGGTGGGAAGGACCCCAGGTCCCTGAATAGTTCCACAAAGGCAAGAGTCTCTCCCTTCCCATCCTAAGGCAGACCCTGCATGCCAGCCCAAATCTCCAAAGGCAAACCCATGCCAGATCAAAGGGACTCAGGGTGCTGACGCACCCTCCTGAGGGATCAGCGTACCGGGCACAGCAGCTCTAACAAGGCAGTCCTTCTCCTTCTCCGTGCTAGCATGTGCCTCACTTCTCAGTGGATCCCATCAGACTTGGCACTGGTTCACTCAGATACAGTGCCATGGCCACTTCTCCCAGCCACGGCCTTGGCACAGAGCTTTCCTGGCGATGTTCTGAGGAGACTCCTGGGAAAGGGACCAAAGCAGCCCTCTGTTCCTTACCTCCCTTCCTCCTTCCTTCCCTCGTCTTCCTCTCTCCCTTCCACAAACATTGACTCAATACCCGTGATACGCCAGACACACTGGTTTTTAACTAGACCTGTGCACTGGGCTCACATGAGAAGCATTTGCTTGTCTTGTTCCTTTTTGATGTGGAAATTTCCACACACCACCCTAGGTAGACAATGGTATCCTGAACCTCACATGCCCATCATCCAGCTGAGCCAGTCTCATCCCATCACTCTACCCACTGTCCATTCCCTAGCCTGGCTGGATCATGCAGAATCCACACACAAGCATCATGTCATTTCCTTTCTTATCCAAGAAGAAAAGGATTCGTTTCTTCTTTTGCAACATAAAATAAGTTATGGTACCCTCACACTTAAATAAGTGACTACATATGTTTAACTCATTGATACAGTTGGGATATTTGATCCTCTAAATTTCATGTAGAATGTGATCTCCAGGGTTTGAGATGAGGCCTAATGGGAGGTGTTTGGTCATAGGGGCAGACCCTCAAGAATGAATGGATGAATGAGTACCGTCCCTGCAGGAATGAGTGAGTTCTTGCTCCATCTGTGCCCACAAGAGTTGGTGGTGAAAAAGGTCTGGCTCCTTCCCCCCTCTCTGCTTCCTCCCTCACTGTGTGATCTCTGCACATACTGGCTCCTCTTCCCCCTCCTCCATGAGTGGAAGCAGCCTGAGGCCTCACCAAAAGCAGATGCCATTGCTATGCTTCTTCTACAGCCTGCAGAACCATGAGCCAAATAAACCTCTTTTCCTTATAAGTTATCAGGCCTCAGGTATTCCTTCATAGCAATGCAAATGGATGAATACAATTGTGTTAAGGAATTCTTGTTACTGTCCCAGTTTCCCTTGATCAGGAATGTGTCTTTCCTTCTCTTGGGCACATATAGCACCTCCAGCCCCAGGACACAGACTCAATGGGTCTGGGTGGGGTGAGGCTTGAGATTCTGTATTCTTCTAAGTTCCCAGGACTCTCAGGACCAGATCAGCATGGAGACCACTGCTTTAATGGAATCCACATCAAATGACATATGTGAGTGGCTGACATCTTGGGGTTCAGATAGGACTACTAAACCTCATCTGCTGCCGGAAGTGGGAGAACACACTAGGAAAGAGAGCAGGCACTCAAGAAGACACCAGGTTGACTCACGCAGTACCAGAGGCCCTGGGGTCCCAGGGCAAGCCGTAAAGGGTACGGCTTTCTTTTTCCCGAAGCCATGACACCCAAGAAACAGCTCCAGGTCAACAACGGAGGGACATGCCCTGCAAAGACCCTGGCAGTGTCATCCACTCTCCTCACCCAAGAGTCAGTCATGGCCAAGGCCAGGAAAGCTTGTATGGAACGATGGCTCGGGCAATTTCCAGCCTAGTAGCCACATCCCAAGACTGGTACTCCTCTTGCTAACAACAGGTCTACGTCCCAACGCACTTGGCTGCTCCTGGCTCGTCCCAAGCTTGCTGTGCAGGGATTAAACGGGCCAGGAAGCTGAGGGAAGGGAAGCATGGTGTTTGGGACAAGAAGGAAGAGAAAACTGCCAAGCGTTTCTGACATGACTTCAGGGTATGGGATGCTCAAGGAGAGATACAACCTCAGATGGTCAAATAGCTCATTCCTAATCGGGACCCTCCCAGAATAAAGGGTATGAAGAGCCACGCTTTTCAAACATGTCAGAAGCATCTGGTATACAACATGACTGTCTCCATTTGAGATTAGACTTAACAACAAAATTACCAACAGGAGCCTCAAAACGATCAAGTTACTCAGCTTTACACAATTTCCGCAACTTTTAGAAATGAAGTAAGAAACTCTTATTGGCAAAGGCCAACAAAAAACCTTAGCTGCTTGCACAGCAGTAGTGAATTAAGCTGGAGTGAAGCTCCACCAGGCCTCCAATCGCCTGGTCTTCAGTCCAAGGAACCCAACACCCAGACCAGCGAGGAGCCCCCTGACTAGTGAGGAACTAGGTATCCTCCACTCCCTTCTTCAGACTCTTCTTCCCAAACAAAAGAAGTTCTGCATGGAACCAGCTCTCCCAGGCCAAGGCCGGGAACAGAGATGGGTGGGGGAGAGGGAGACAGCTCCACCCCATGAGATACTCACAACTTGCTGAGGCTGTCCAGCCCCGAGAAGGCGCCACTCGTGTCCTCTATTGTGCCTGAAATCTCATTATGGTCCAGATCCCTGGGGAGAGGACAGAAAGCAGACTCACCGTCCAGCCTGAGTGTGGAGGGAATAACAGGTTTCCAAACAACCTGTCACTTGAAAGGTGAAATCACCTAGCGCACCCTGGAGGCCCAGGCGTGATATATGGTTAAGAGAACGTGGCCTGGGGAGGGAGGCCTGTTTTGCACACCTCGCAGGGCGGCCTGGCTTTCTCAGCCCTCTAGCCAAGCTGAAGTACACCTCAACATTAAGTGTCTCTGGGCTCCATCTGCTGTTCCCTGTCGGCAAAGGCTGAGCTCTGGGGAAGGCAGTGTGGACAGCCTGGTTTGCATTCTGCCCCCAGAGAGCAGACATCTGGCCCCTGGCACTGAGGATCAGCCCAAAAGGTTCCTGAAGCTTCCTGTCTGCTCTCACACCAATCAGAATCTCCTTTCTGGACCTGACGAAGAGCACATGGAGGAAAGGGACGCTGAAGAGAGGCCCAGCACAGGGCCCTCCCTGGGGCCCCTCCACAATGGCCAGTGGGTCTGGAGCCCAGAGCCCATCTCCTCCCAAGTGCGGACTCTCAGCCAGGGAGGACATCTGGGTGCTGAGTCAGACTGGTGACCCACTCGCCAGGATCGGAGGATGAGGCCAACTCTTCAGCCCAGGCCCCTCCAACAACGTGAATCCCATGGCCGATGAGTCAGTCAGCCTCTCAGCTTCCAAGGTCACAGTGCCCAGGCGAGACATCATACCTGGTGACCAGGCTCCCACTCTGCATACATCCCACCCTCTCCAACTTTCCAGAAGGTTCTTGGCTCCTCAGCTTTCCCTTCCTGAGCCTCTCCAGCTACGAGCCAGGAACAGAAAGGGATGCTGCTCTTGGCTTCTATGAGAACCTTCAGAAAGACTCAAAACTGCCAGTAGGGAGGGGAGCTCTGACCGAAGAGTGAAATGCTTGTTGTGACCTTAATTTTACAGCAGGAAGCTCAAAGAGCTGAAGACTCTGCTGCTGGAAGGGACCTCTCCTTTCAATAGATCCCTCCCTATTATCTTCATACTGAAAAAACCAGGGACCCGGGGCTGTGGCTTTGTGTGCCTGTCTCCCTGCTCCCAGCCCTGGCTGCCAAAGTCTTTCTCTTCTTTCTGGCCCACTCAGTCTGAATGTCCCTGGCCTTGTTATTCAGGCCTCACAAGGGCTCCAGGCTGACCTCGCCTTGAATGGCTTGGCTCAGGCTCTTTCACACTCCCCAACAATGGCTCCACATTAAAGCTGACTCTGCCAGGTGCAAGTGCAAAGGCCTCCCTCCCAGCCACACCAGGCCAGGACCCCTCTCTGTGGGGCTCATGCCTGGGAAGGAAGTCTCAGCACCCACCACCGTCTGTGGAAAGCCGTGTGCTCCTCTTTGGGGGCTTTATGCTGACAGTTACTTGCAAATTTCATGAGTGAACAATGGAAAAGTTTCCCAAAAGTCCCAGAAAAGCATCCTGCAGCAACTTCTGGCAACCTCACCTAATTAGGGATTTGGAGGGAAGTGGCATTATCACCTCCACTCTGTTAAATGGTCCTCTGAAAAGGTGGGATTCCCTAAGTGCCACTCTTGGAAGTGAGGCATCCTGGATGCTGAAGTTCAAATGCGGGGCCCAGAGATGAACTGCAGCGTTCCCTTGGCTTAGAGGAACACTCAGGATTGAAAAACAGGAGTCACCACTGGAAGACTTGAGGCTGGAAAGCCTGCGCCCATGGCTGCTGTCCTGAGGTTGCTCTGGGTCAGCGTGGAGAGGCCTTCCAGCAAGCGCACCCCAGCGTCCTGCCCAGCACAGCGAGGAAGTTACCACTTGAGAACAGCTATTTTTACAGAGTTGTCATCCCTCTATGGGCAGCATCCTAGGGAATGAGAGATCTTTCTGCTAAACCAGCTCTTTTTCCACTGATTTACATATAAAAGTCAGAAACTTTGCACAGAGACCAAATCAGTTTTGAATCGGAGGCTGCCTCAAAGCCAGTGAGAAGAGCACCCAGCAAAGCAGCTGGTTTGCTCTATTCTGCTCTCCCTGTGGGGACCCCTTTGTTCTGCCAACAGTGAAAGACCTACAAGACTCGCAAGTTCTTGAGTCCCTTGAAGGCGCCTTCCGCGATGTGGCTGATGGAATTGTGGCTGAGGCGCAGGACGCTCAGGCTGCTCAGCTCGGCCAGGCTCTCCTCGTCCAGTCGCGTGAGGTTGTTAAAGGACAGGACCCTGAGGAAGGGGAGGAGCAACATTACTGCCAGGCCACACGCACCCTCTCTCCTGAACATCGAGCCACAGCTGGCTGGCTCTCAGTGGGAAGGGACCTCCCACACACACATACTCGCATGGGCATACCCACAGGAATCCCGAGGGCAAGAGTGGCCATGCCACTAGAAACCCATCAGGGCCAAACATCATCTAGCCCAACTCCTAAAGGGACACCAGGGTGTCTGTTAAACTGTGAGGACTACACACAAGGTCGTGCAACACAAGGACCCTCAAGCTCCAACCCCTTCACGCTGGTGTCCAAGGCTGCTCCTGATTCAGGCTACAAAAGACCTCTCCCTGCAGAGGGCTGAGATTTTAAGCAGGACTGCAGTAGGCTCTGACAGTGAGCAAGAGAGCACGAGCTAGACTCCCTGCATCGGCCAGCAGAGGGCACCACCAGCCACTGCCTCGGACAACCACACCAGCGCCTCACACTTGAGCTGGGCAATGCCCACAGGAGGGAGGCTCCTGTTCAGCCCTCCCTGCCCTCTTCTACTGGACCTCTGAGCATGACTCCCCTACTGTGAGCAGTAAAACTGGACACTCTGCCTGAGTGTCAGAATCAAACCTTCCTCCCAGCAGTCCTGCACTCCTGCAGGACACAGCCCTGGGTTGGATACGTGACATACTGGTCATCTACTGCTGAAAAATGAGAGATTTGGGTTGGGGCAGGAGAAAGGAAAATAAATTCAGAGGAGATTAATGAGTTTTTAAAGGTGACAGGGAATGACATTCTTTCCCTTCTGGACAAATAAGTCATGGTGTCTGTCAGTTGCAAAGACCTGGCAGGTGATCAAAATTACATCCTCACCTGCAATTCAAGAATTTAGCTTAAAGGAGGGGCAGGCAACACACGCTGGAAACAATCTTGAATCTGTATCTGAGGTTCCCTAGATACAAAGCGAACTGCGAGCACTAGTCAGGCACACTTCCATGACCTCTTCTGCCCCTTCTAAAGGGCACAGAAGACAGGTCTGTGTTGTCCACCAGCCAGGGTGGAATCCCCAGGGGACTCAAAGGCCTGCCTCAGGCCTCGGCACCCTCTGAGAGTAACAGGACTGCTCCTCACCTTAGGAACTGAACTGGCTCAGGCTTGGGGGACTCTTGCTTCCCCAGTTCCAAGCCCTGGCTGACAAAACCAGGGATTCCTGGAGTTCCCTGGTGGGGTCACAGCTTGAGTACAAGGCTTGTCAGATGCCAGCCAAACCACATGGAATGTGCAACTGCAGTGCCTCAAAGCACCAGGAAGCTGAACCCAAAGGGTTAACACTAGCACACATACTCACAAAACCCAAGGACAGAGAGCACAAGGAGAGGGGCAGAACCACTGCGTTTTGCATTAGCCAATGATGGAGTCACCAAAATATAAACTCCAAGTCAGTGGGCTGTGTATGTGTGTGCAAGTGTAAGAGTGAATGGGGGAGAGAGGGAGAGAGAGAGAAAGAGAGGGAGGGAGGGAGAGATGGAGAGACAGAGAAAGGGAGAAGCCAAGAGAGAGAAGGAGAACACAGAAGACCAGATAAAAACACCAGCTGCAAGAATCAACATTAAGTTCAAACACCCCCTTGAGTTTGCCTGGTAAGGTCTTTCATTTCAGTGGGTGAACCTTTTTCCTATAGCCAAGCCTAGAAAAAGAAGACAAAAAGAAGAAAAAAAAACTCACCCAAGCTCTACTGAAAAATAAAGAAACCTACTGGCCTAAACTTGAGCAACAAACACAGTAAAAACCTGTATTTCCGTGAATATGTTCCCCGAGTCCTTAGTGATGCTGTGTTCACGGTCGATGACCTCACCCTGACATGAAGGGATGGCCAGGGCCATCCTCTCCCTGCCCAGGAGAGAGACTGCCACTGTTGATCTCAGAACTTCAGACAGACAAGCTCAGGAGCTCTCAGGCCCAACTGGGAGCCCCGTCTGGAAATCTCCAAAAGGCAAGGGGGAAACATATGTCTCTGAACCAAGTATAAGCATACATGACTGCATGGGAGCCTTTGCGACTCCCCCTGCAATGCAAAATGGGGGAAGGGAAGCAGTCAAGAGTCGAGACTACAGAAAGGAAGGTGGAAACTCTGAGGACACAAGATTCTTCCACAGTCAGTGTGTCACCGCCATCTCTCTGTTTCACTAACTTTCTCAAAGTCACCTTTCTGTATTTGAGCCCAAGTAATCCTCTTTACTGAAGAAGTGCATGCTCTTTGGTGTGGCCATTAACACACAGTCCTCAAAACAGCTGCCGTGGGAGCACTTCCACAGGCTGCCCTTCCTAAAGAGAGCCCTCTAACTTAGAAACTTTCTCCAAACCCCAGAAGGCCTTGGGGCCAAGGCTCCCTGCAGTATACTATGCCTGTAGCCCCTGCTAAGGGGAGATCAGGAAAGGACTGAAATCACTAGGTGCTCTGCTTTGGGCCCGCTGGCTTGGGGATCTGTCTTGCCTCCAAGACAGGGCTGCTGGCCTGTCTGCTTCTGAGCACCCTCCCTGCAAGAACCCTCTGCATGCCCACTGTGCTGTGGAATGAGCCAGGCCTAGAGCTTCCTGTCACAGCCCAAAGCTGAGGACACTTACAACTCATGCAGCTTCTGGCAGAAGCTCCAGCCGTCACGCTGGATGCGGGCGATGGAGTTGTTGCTGAGGTGGAGCTGGTGCAGCGCTGTGAGGCCGTAGAGCGAGCCGCTGTTCACTTCCACCAGGCTGTTGTACTCCAAGTGCCTGCAATGACAGTCCCATGCACAGTGAAGAGGGGACTCCACTCATTCACTGAACAGGCTGTAAGTAAGTGCAGCAAGGATGTAACAGTGCATGAGAGAACTGTGGAGTGTGTATGTGGGGGGAGGGGGGTGCGGGGGTTGGGAGAAGACCGGCTCATCATAACATGGCAGTAAGTGCCAAGGCAGACTGAGAAAGTTCAGAGGACAAGGAAAGCTTTAGCTGAGTAAAAACCAGGCAAACAGGCAGAGGCGTTCCCAGCAAGGGCCATTAAAGGAATAGAAAGGAGAGAGAATGGGGGTGACTCGTATTATCATCCACATCTCACAGGTTAGGAATCTACAGGTGAATTAAGTTAGGTAACTTGTCTAGGACTTCACAGCTTAGGTAGGGAAGGTGCCAAGATCA
The DNA here is from genome assembly GCA_963574415.1 of Tarsius wallacei. Classification (NCBI taxonomy): domain Eukaryota; kingdom Metazoa; phylum Chordata; class Mammalia; order Primates; family Tarsiidae; genus Tarsius; species Tarsius wallacei. The sequence continues at coordinate 75,053 of CAUYQG010154895.1, forward strand.
ATTCACATCTGGGCCTGGCTACCAAAGACAGAGCTCTTGACCACTATGCTAAAAGACCTAGCTTTAGCTCTGGGGTCAGATAACTTGGATTTTTTTTTTTTTTTTTTCTTTTTTTGGAGTTGGAGTAACAAACTGTCACCCAGAATGGAGTGCAGTGGTACACACACGGCCACCCCAGCGTCAACCTGCTGGGCTCCGGTGATCCTTCCACCTCAGCCTTCCAAGTAGCCAGAACTACAGGCACATGCTATCACGCCCGGCTAATTTTTTTTTTATTGTAGAGACGAGGTCTTGCCAAGTTGCCCGGGCTGGTCTCAAACCCACAGGCTCAGGCAATCTACTTGTCTCAGCCTCCCAAATTACAGGATTACAGGCTGAGCCACCAAGCCCAGCCATAACCTGGATTTAAATCCTAACTTTGCCACTTTGCTGATTGAATAAACCCACACATCTGCAAAATGGAGATGTCAAGAGCACCAACTTCATAGGGCCCTGATGAGAAGGAAATAAGGAAGTACATGGCAGGATCTCAGCACAGTACTAAGGACTCGACTTTCAAGTTCATTACGTAAGTATGCTGTTATTTGCTTCCCCACACAGCACATGCTAGCCAAGGATAGCTTGAGCTCTGGCCTCTTTAACAAAAGTCACTAATTCAAATTTTGTTCCACGTTCAATATTACAAGGGCTTCAAGCAACCAAGTTTTGGTTTCTACCATCTGATTTTCTGCCACTGTTCAAAAAGTAAGCACTTCATGTATAAATAATCTCTAAGGCAACTAATCTCTCCCAATTTGTATAAATTTGTTCAACATCAAAACCAAATGATAGATGCTAATTTCATTTTCTTCTGAGAATTCTTTTAATTTCAGTCCACCCAACACTGCAAAGTTCAGAATGACAGTTTTAAGGCTGTTAAGTAGAAGTGTTTTTGAATATGTAAAAAGAGAGGTCCGTTAACTAAGGGTAGACAGTGAGGAGAGTGAGATGCCCAGCAGGGGCTAACATCCTCACTGCTCACAGTGTGGGGAAGGGGTGGTCATCAAGTGATGCTCTGGGAGTGAGCACCGCACAGCTTATGGACAGACTGGACATAGGTGGTTTCTGTTCCCAAGAAAATGAAGAAAGGTAGAAAAGTCATAATCTAATTTGCACAGACTGGAAGGGAGAAGGGGCTGCTATGAGCAAGTTAAATCACCTATTCTAAAGCAGGAACTCTCCAGTGGACAAGTAAAGACAGTGGTATATGTATGTTAACTTGGAAGTAACCACCAGCAAGATGAAAAACAGAAAACCAAAAAGAGAAACACTTAGGACTGACTGCCTCTTAGGAGAAGAGCCGGGGTTAAGAGGGTGAGGGCTGGTGGGGGCAGCCACTGTTTCTCCTTACTATCTGATTTTATTTAACTATGCAAATTGTTTTTGATTAAAAACAAACACATTTTAATGTTTAAAAAGAAAAGATCAGTCATCACTTTTTCCGTATGCTTCTTTGTTGTTGTTTTACATTTCTCCAGCGGGCCAGCACGTCCTGCTTTGTACACATCTGGTTGAAGAGAATGCTCCCTTGATAAAAGTGAACATCTGCACCCAGTATCTTGATTAGTTCACAAGACAGAAATAAATCTCTTCGGATGAGCTATGCATTTTTGGCCCACCTGCACATCAAGAAAGACTGTCAAATCCAGAGTGGGGAGAGAAGGAACTTCCTGCAGCGTGTGGGAGTGGAGAGGATGTGAGGAAGGATCTGTCCCACAGCCCCATGTTCCTGCGTTCATTGAGGAAGCAGGGTGGGGGTGGGGTGGTAGATGTGGGTCAGAGATGGAGGGGTGGGAACGGGCCCATCAAGATGACTCCCTCCTCCGTTTCCATCAACTAGCGGACCTGACTCAACCCACTGAACTTCCCCCAAGAGGTTTTCCTGATCTGCTAGGGACACACTTTCAGGTTTGGCCCAGTTCCCAAAGACATTGAGTTGGGTCCAGCTAAAGTTTCAGAGGGCAGGGGCCTGGGTCCAGCTAAAGTCTCGAAAGATCTTTCAGGAGAGGGTGTTGGTCCTGGTGCCCTGCTCCACGCCCAGTGCTCAGCTGAATGAACACACACACACACACACACACACACACACACACACAGTACCACAAACAGATCACACACACTGGTCCTCAGCAAGCCAGGGCTCCGGGGTCCACACTTACAGCACGTGCATCTTGGACAGTCCCCAGAAGGCCCCGTCTGTCAGTTTGCTGATGTTGTTTCGCTGTAGCTTCAGCACCTCCAAGCTGTCGAGCCCCTGGAATGTGAGGCCCTCTATCAGCCGAATACGATTCCGATTGAGGTCCCTAAAGAGATGAAGCCAGTGGTGTCAGAGCATCGCCTGTGCATTCCCCACCTCCAACCATTCCCAGGCAGTCCCAGTTTCTTGTCAGAGCCAGGAGTGATCCTAGTGAAGGAGGCTCTGGGAGGCAGGATGTGCAGTGGAAACACTGTGTGTCTCGCCCACCATGCAGGCACAGATGCAGCCACCTGGCCATAGCTAATGCATGAAAGAGGGGTAAGGTGGAGCTCCTCTCAGCTGACCCCAAAGCTGGGCCTGGGGCTACTGGGACACAGTGTGTGTTCCTTCTCCAGCAGCCCGGGTGCCATTCATGACTACAACGAGGACATGGGCATGACTCAGAAGGGGAACGTCTTAGGTGAGCTGTCTCTGAGCTCAGCAACAGAAATCTACACCAGATGCCACAACCCAGGAAAAACCTTAACCACTGGACATTACACTTTCCACTGGGTATACATCATAGGATCTCTACATATGGAGAGAAGTTACTGTCTGGGGGGGAGAAACAGATAGAGGAAAGATACCCCACAAAGCACACATATTTGGCTTTTAGCCCCAGCATGATAAAGCCTCAGTCAACCGAAAGATGTCAGGAATCTTGGTGGGCTGGATCCATTAGCAACCCTGGGGAAGAGGAGGGAGAACACAGGGCTAACCAGAAAGCCCTTGGTTTTCCCCAAATATTTCTGCAGTGTCTCATGACCCTGCCCCACACACAACCTAGTCAGCATCACTGAAACCTTCTCCTCAGACTGAGCAGAGCCCTGGCCTCACCACCCAGGGAGGCAAAGCACAGGAGGGCAAGAGCCCGGGGTACACTTGTGTCTTGCTGCCCCCCCAGCCCTCAATGACCATTTTGTTCTGCTTCAACAAACTTCCAGTATTGGCTTATTTTCCTGAAATATGTCCTTCCATTAAAAGGAAGACACAGGAAAAAAAAAAAAAAAACAAGAGAAAAAAAAGTCCTTCATCAGGCTATGGTTAATTGACCTTTTCTTGAATCCAAAACCCTGTGCCTTCTTTGTGGGCACTCAGCCTTGATGATCAAAAAATTAAACAAATAAAAATGGACCACCTGAGACCCAATCCCCGCCACTACGTAATATTCCAATTGAGGTCCCTAAAGAGATGAAGCCAGCGGGGTCAGAGCATCCCCTGTGCATACCCCACCTCCAACCATTCCCAGGCAGTTCCAGCTTCTTGTAATGAATATGCATGTGCACCCCTGAATTTGAAATATTAAAAATGGTAATAAAAAAGAAAACCTTAAAAAATAACAAAGCAGCCAGGCTCGGTGGCTCAGCCTATAATCCTGCGCCTTTGGGAGGCTGAGGTGAGTGGATTGTCTGAGGCCACGGGTTCGAGACCCGCCTGGAACAACTTGGCGAGACCGCATCGCTACAATAAATTTTAAAAAATGAGCCAGGTGTGGTAGCGCGCGCCTGTAATTCCGACTACTCGGAAGGCTGAGGCGGAAGGATCGCTGGAGCCCAGCGGGTCGAGGCTGCGGTGGCCGAGAGCGGCCACTGCACTCCAGTCTGGGTGACAGTGAGATTCCAACTCAAAAAAAAATAAAATAAAATAAAATAATAAAAATTAAAAAATAAATAATAATAATAAAAATAACAAAGCAGCTACTTTATATGATTTTGGAGGCAAAGATGAAGGCCTGCCTCTTGCTTAGTATTTCTGGCTACACTAACTTCCTCTCAAACAGCTCAAGAAGTGTCAGACCCTACCGTGTCCAAGATACAGATTTTACGGGTACCTTTAAAAATACACTAAAACCTCTATGATAAAGAAGAAACCAAACCCATGCAGCCTAAGCATTAGCCAGCAGCCACTAACCAGCAGGATCTCTGATTTCATTTTGGAAAATGTCAAAGAAGACAAGCGTACATAAACTCAGTGGATCTTTTTCTCAGCCATCTGAGGCAGCACTGGCACCAGATCCAGCTCCTAATGTGCATTTATTAGGCGCTGCCATAGAGCCATTAATGGTCGTTCATGCAGAGCTATACCTAGGGGGAGGGGGAAGAAGTTGTATGTGGTACGAGGTCCTTGAGGAAACCTGGCCTCCATAAAGTTTGGCTAGCCTTAATTAAAGTGCAGGTTTCTGTACTCACAGTTGTGTCAGCCTGGGTAACTTGAATGCTTTCGCAGGAAGCTGTGTGATCCTGTTTTTACTCAGGCGAAGAGTCAGCAGCGACCGTGACAGACCATCAAATGCTCCTGACTCCAGGGTGCCAATCCGGTTGCTTGCCAGGTTGCTGAAATATTCAGGAAAGAAAATGTAGCGGTCGGTAGGAGGCCTTCCTCACTTTGTTACAGACACCAGACCCGGCTGGGTCTGAATTGGGAAAACAAGATAAGACACACCCAGAGGGACAGGTTTCCAATGCAATGTTTATGATCACCCGGTGGTGGCGGAGCCTGTCTTGACTCCCAGATGGGGGGGCCGGAGAGATGCAGGTGTCAGGACTGTGCAACTAGGATCTGGAGGCAAGACTTGCTTCAGCCGGAACACATGGTGCTTGGCCTGGTGCGCCAGCCCAGGGGTGGGAAAGTCAAACACCTCCAAGTCTGACCACCCTCACGCACCAGCCCTGCCTCAGGAGTCACTGCAGGGCCTTCCTCACCACCCACTGCCCAAGGGCAATGACACAAGCCAGGAGAAGCAGAAAGGCAAATGAGAGGCAAGGCCAGATGATCTAATAATCTGAAGAAACAGCCTTTATTTTTGAAGTGGCTCTCGCTGTATGAACTGCATAATAAATCTGTGTAAACCAACTTATTTTAGTAATTTTAAATGCCTCAAAAAAACCACTCTTGTTAGAGAGACCTGCACTGAGTCCATGGTGCCTGCGCTTACAGGGTGAGGATATCAGGGCACCTCCCATGACTACAGAAAAGGCAGATACCGTTTCTCAAAATGCACTGAAGTATACATCCAGATCTGTGCACCTCACTGTATATACATTACAGCAAGTAATAAAAAAAGAAGAGGAAAAAAACAAAAAGGAGGTACAATATGGCATTCCTGTGAGAAGCTGCCCCTTTCTGCTTTCCCCAGACAAATGCTGCTTTGTCTTGACCTAAAGTGAAAAGGAGAAAGACCAGAGAGGATTTTCTACACAGAGAGCAGAGGGGAACAAGGCACTTTTCGTCTCCATCAGGCAGGGGCCCAGGACAGGGCACACGAGGATTCTTTGCAAATAGGGCTGGACTGTTTGTTCTTAACACTCTAGATTAAAGAACAGACTGTGTGATGAAGATATACCGGCCAACAGCTGCCAAAATAGAGAGTCCCTCCTGCTTTCATGCGGGGAGAGAAGGCCAGCACAACCCAGCAGAGCAGTTGTGGTTTGTTCAACCCCAGCAAGAAAGTGCTGGTGGCAGTTGAACACCTTTCAAAAGCCCCAATGGGAGGTTTCCCAAATGCCAAGCTCTCCTGTTCCCAACTGGGGCACCTTCATGCAGCCTGAGAAAAATTGCTCCTCTCCTGGGGGTTTTTACTTGGGAAGTCCATGTGCCAAGCCTCATCCTCCCTGAAAAGATGGATCTCAATGACCCCTAAACTGACCTTGCAAATGATTTCCAAAGTTACTCTGGAAAGTATGAATACAGGGAATGAAAGCTCACCTGTAATTTGAAAATGTCTCTTTAACCTGAGTTTTCTGTTTCTTTCCCAAAGCAACACTTTACTACCCACAAGTAGTGGATTAAGTAGGTTTTAACTTTTCCTTCCTGTCTACCATCGTGTGGGGCATTAGCATGGGTAAAAGAGAAACAAAGAAATCTAAAATGTGCTGAAAGGCCACAGAATAGAGTAACTGCCCTTCCCTCAAATAAGCCCAATGACTTTTTTTTTTTTTTTTGAGTCGGAGTCTCACTCTGTTGCCCAGGCTAGAGTGCAGTGGCACACTACTCACAGCCACCACAGCCTCGACTTCCTGGGCTCAGGAGATCCTTCCACCTAAGACTTCCAAGTAGCTGGAACCACAGGTGTGTGCCACCACACCTGGCTAATTTTTTTTATTTATTGTAAAGACGAGGTCTCGCCAGGTTGCCTAGGCTGAACTTGAACCCAGGGGCTCAGGGAATCCTCTTGTTTTCACTTCCCAAAGTGCTGGGATTACAGGCGTGATGTGGGCCCAATGACTTGTTTTAGTAGCGCAAGATACTAAAAAAGATAAGCATTGACAAGAGTAAGCCTCATCAAGGAGATCTCCCACCAACCACTCCTGAATCTTTTCTGGAAACTTTCCCAGGAGGCAGCCCAGAAAACAGGAAAGAAAACAGTGGCCTGTACCTGACTCCCAGACTTTCCTCTGCATGGTAAGTAGCCCTAATTAACAGCTCTCTGCCTCAGTTTCCTCATCAGTCTGTAACATTGGAACATGCTGCAGAATTTGGAAATGCTGTATACATGGGCCCTGGGCCCTGGCCCCTGCCCTGCTGAGGGAAGATCCATAACATCCCCACTGACTCAGCTGAGCCACGGCTGGGAAGGAAACACCTATCCCGTGTCCGGACCTGGGTACTGTATGTTACATGGCCAGCAGCATAGGACCCCACAGGCAGCAAGAAGAAGGCACTTACAGCTCCTTTATAGGCAGTCCATGTGGAAAGCAGGTGCTCCGGACTTCCGTGATGTTGTTTGAACTCAGATCCAACACTTCCAAGGAACGGTAGGCTTTCAGCTGACTTCCCTCCACGTTGCGTATCTTATTGTGTTGCCTAAAACACACCAAGGCAGGTGACCAGATCATTGCTTTTTGCAAAGGAACTCCAAGAAACTATTATTTCCCCCCACCTGCCACTTCTTTTAGACGATGTTTTTCTAGTTATTTTGCTCTTTCATAAGACTACAAATACAGTGATACTCTTAAAATGAGAACTTCAAGTCAGGCGCGGTGGCTCAAGCCTATAATCCCAGCACTTTGGGAGGCCGAGATGAGAGAATTGCCTGAGCCCACAGGTTCAAGACCAGCCTGGACAACTTGGCAAGACCTCATCTCTACAATAAGTTAAAAAAATTAGCCGGGTGGGGTGGCGCGCACCTGTGGTTCCAGCTACTTGGAAGGCTGAGGCGGAAGAATCACCTGAACCCAGCATGTGGTGGCCGTAAGTGTGGCACTGTACTTCAGCCTGAGCAATAGAGTGAGACTCCTACTCACAAAACAAAACAAAACAATAAAATAAAACGAGAGTTCCTGTTCCTCTCTCCATCATTATTATCTGCTGACTGGATGCTAGCTGGAATGATGGATTTTCTGTCTGGGACAAGTTTGTCAAAGTTCTATGCCTAGGCTGCTCTTCCCAAGGGCAAGAATGTAGCAGTGACATTTAAGACCATGTGAGACCAGCATGATGTGACCAGAACCCACTGATGCACTCACCATAAGGTTGTGCCTGGTGCAGCCAGACAGCTCCACCCCAACCCTCACGCATATCTTCAGAACCCAGTGCAACCATGGGTAGGCCCAGAGCCCAGAGTTCACTTTAATTCAACTTCGCACATCATGACATACCTTTTACCAACACCTACCATGTACCAGGCAAGATGAAAATCTAAAAATGGGAAGAGGAGCTCACTGCTGGGTATAACTAGAATAGAGCCCCCTGAATCTCCTGACTTTACTCTTAATAATTTTGTACGTTTTCTCATCAGGAAGATGGGGCCACAACCTGTCACTTCAAGGATATGGACAATCCAACATGAAACCACACCAAAGCATCTGGCAGGCATTAAGGTAAGCATTTGGAGTGTTTATCACTCCAAGAAAGGCATTTTCCATCGTGACTTATGTGCACCTTTAATCCTCTTTCTGACAAACCCATAATCTAACCAACCAACCAGTAATTATTAATCAGGAGAAAGACAAATGCTAACCAAGGTAGGTATAGCTGACTGCCCTGTTGCGGGTTTGACTCTGCCTAGCAGATTCAATCTACCACAGCCCTAACTCCAGTATTAGATACTTAAGAATCTGCTGGGTGGTGGTGATGGGCCTCTGGGTTCCAGGCACTCATACTCGGGCCAGTTCTGAGTAAACAGTGTCAGCGTCTCCAGCCAATCAAAGCATTCTTGAATGCAACACAAGTAAGCCAGGCGTCGCTTACCAAGTGGCATCTCCATTAAACAAACACTTGACCAAATCAGTTCCAACAGGCATAAACAAGGACCTCTTTCCCAGAAGCTCTGGGGCTTCTCGTTGACTCCTTTGTTTTTTTCACAAGTCTCCCAGGCTCTAAACTCAAAACTTCATTTGCAAGAGCACAACTGCACACACAGAGAAACCTCCCCAGAATGAAAGAACCCTTTCCCCCCACCTCTCCTCCCCGTCCCCCACATTTCCTTTGAGTTATTTACTAAGTTCTTTTATAAAGATAGTCTCTTCAGTTTTCTGACTCCAAAAGAAAGAGAAAAAAGAAAAGAAAACCTTTATCATGTAAAGTATGGGAAGAAAAAGAACAAGAAATCAAGGCAAGGGGGCTGAGCCTTGTATGGGAACTCTGAATACAGTACCAGGGAGCCAGGAAAAGAGGGTCTGCAAACAGAAGAGATGGGGCGCTGCTGGCCCAAAGTGGCAGAAAGAGGGCCCTGGGTGGTGAGTCCTTACGCTGCGAAGCGTGGGACAGCTGCGAGCCCCGACACCTCTCCCATGCTGGCTCCCTCCTCTCCCCCCTTGTCTCCTTGGTCTTTGTCTTTGGTCTTATACCTTTTGCTTCTTTCTTGTCAGTGTATTCATTCATTGACTCAAACACAGGCTGGGCCCCATTCTGAATAAAGGACCCTGTGAGGAAGGCAAGTCTCTTTCACATGCTGGGAAACGCTCACGGCTTGGCAGAAGAGGCAGTCATGGAGATTCAAGACAAGGGCGCATGGAAGCTCCAGCAGCAGGGCCTGCGAGAGGAGCGAGGGTAGCATTCACTCCTGCCTGGAGAAGTCACTGGGGCAAGCGTCCAAGGCTAGGATGCTGAGGCTGAGGGGTAGACAGGAGGGGACAGGCCAGGAGCCTGGATCCAGTTGTGGAGCAGGGTGAGAGAGATGGCGGCGATACAGAGGCAGATACAAGAGTGTAATAAGTAAGGAGTTCGCAGAAGCTGGAGGTGGCATCTGGGAGTGGCAATAGTGATCCAACATTTTCTAGCTTGGAAGATAACCACGCCCCCGGCAACTGGCTACACCTCTGTTCTTGTCCACTTATGGTCTAACCCCAACGCAGCAGCCAGAGAGATCCTTAAAAAAACGAGTTCGTTCATGAGTCCCACTGAGTAGGAGAAAACATTTGCAAATCATAAACTGATAAGGGGATAATGTCCAGAATGTATAAGGAACCCCGACAACTCAAAAACAAACAACCCAATTTTTAAAAGGAGCAAAGAACCTCAACAGACACTTGTCCAAAGAAAACATACAAACAGCCAACCAGCACATGAAAAGATGCTCAACATCACTATTCATTAGGGAAATGTAAATCAAAACCACAGTGAGAGATCAGCTCACACCCACTAGGATGACTACTATTGAAAACAAAACAAAAACAAAACCAGAAAATAGCAAGTGTGGGTGAGGATGTGGAGAAATGGAAACTCTCGAACACTGTTGGTGGGAATGTAAAATGGTGCAACTGCAGAAGAAAATGGTATGCATGAATCCTCAAAAAATTAAACACAGCATCGCAATATGATCTAACCATTCTACTTCTGGGCAATTAAAAGAACTGAAAGCAGATCTGAAGGAGATATTTATATACCCATGGTTCATAGAAGCATTATTCACAATAGTCACAAGCGGAAGCAACCCAATTGTCCAATGATAGCCGGATAAACAAAATGTGGTATATGCATACACTGTTCAGCCACATGAAGAAAAGAAATTCTGATACACGTTACTGAATGGATGACCCTTGAGAAAATGACACTAAGTGAAATATGCCAGTCACTAAAAGCCAAATACTGCGTGATTCCACTTACAGAAGAAACCCACAATCAGATCCACTGAAAGAGAAAATGGCCAGGGACTGGAGGAAGGGCAAAGGAAGGTTTGTTGTGACTGGGTATGGAGTTTTAGTTGTGCAAGATGGAAAAAGTTCTGGAGATCGGTTGCACAACATGAATGCCCTTAACACTACTGAACTCTACACTTTAAATAAGGATTAAGATGGCAAATTTTATGTTACATGTATTTAACTACAATTTACAAATAAAACAAAACACAGGTCAGTTCACAGTACACTTCTATCTAAATCTCAAATGACGACTCTCCTGTCTCACTTGGAAGTAAGGTTCTTACAATGACCCCCCCACCCCAAGGCCTACATGACCTGCCACACACCCACCTCACCTCCTACTCCTCCGTCTCATACATTCTGCTCCACACCAGCCCATGGATGTGTCTGGCTCAGGACCTTGCACTTTCTTTTCCCACTGCTGGAATGCTGTCCCTAGAGGCCCCCTTGTCTCACACCCTTACTTTCTCCCATCTTTATTCAAAAGTCACCTTGTCAGTGAAGCCTCCCCTGGCTACCTTCTCTAAAACCACAAGCTCCTTCACACCCAGAGACAAACACAATTTCTACCCCCTTGCCTGCTTTATTTTTCTCAATAGCCCTAATTATCTAAAATCCTCAGCATTTGCCTATTTATAGTCGAACATCTTCTCTTCCACCAGGATGTGGCTTCACAAAGGTGAAAATGTTTGCTTCGTTCACTATTATGTTTCCAGCCACTGGAACAGTGCCAGACATATAATAGCTGCTCAATAAACATCTGTTGATGAGTCATAGAGAATAAATACAGGTTGAATTCAAAAGGGCTGAGGCTAGATACAGATTTCAGACTCGTCAGCAATTAGGCAGAAGGAAACCGTGCAGGTGGATAAGTTTCATCAGGAATGTGAGAAGAGTCTGTAGGTGCCCGCAATAGTGCTGCCCAGACACAAACAACTGAGCCCACAGCAGCTCCAGAGATCCCTGGGGCTCCAACACTGCTGTGCCCAGCTGCTGAGGATGCACATCTTTTCCCCTACCCCCCTACCCACTGAATAGTTGGGGCTACAAGTGCGTGCCACTGGGCCTCTTTCCCCCCAGGGTCAGACTCTCTGCTCTAGAATATAGCCCAGGACCTGACCAAACCCATCCCGAATGCCCTGTGCTCAGGAAAGCTGTCTTCGAAGCTCCGTGCTCCTGTAGAACTCTGTATCCCTTAGAACCAAGAACCACACAGCATTAGCAGCCTCTGTAGACCCCAGCAATTCCACCCACAGACTGGGAGTTCTATGTGCTGTGTCTCCCTGCCCGAGTTCCAATCCCAGCTATACCACCCACAGTCATGAACCCTGGAGGAGCCCATCTATAAAGTAGGGTGTGGAGTTTCTATACTCCATGGGCTGATGTGACTTGACGTGCAGCAGTTGCTCAATAAAACAAGTTATTGTTCTTGGTAGTCATATTTGTATCCTCAGAGCCAGGCTCAAGATCTAGTTTATAAGAAATGCTCTGGAAAAAGAATGAATAAAATTAATTACTGGTTCTTGTCTACTCCTCTGATATATTTCAATGCAGACAGGCAGGCCTGGCTCCCCTCTCAGGAACCAAGGGCTGATTCTGAGCTCTCACTCTTAGCTTTATGCATGAAACAAGCCTGCTCCAGCTGGAGAGTGTCAAACCCAGCCACTGAGAAGACCCCCATGCTTCAAAGCAAATCTCAGGCTACAACTTTTGCAGGACTCAGGATGGCCAGACAGCCAATGGGTTCCCCCAGCCAGCTAGATGACATCCCCCTTCTCACTCCCAAGACAAATGGAACTCAGGTCCATGTTCTTGACCCAAGTCCACTAAACCCACTACCCACTGCCCCAGAAGTAGTCTGCCCATCTAAGACATCTTTCCAGGTCCCACATCCATCAAAGTTAGAGGAAACAGTTAATACTCAAACTGCCACAGGGAATTCCTCCTATCTCCTGCCTGAGAGCTGCGGAAATGTGTCTCCTGCCCCGACTCAACCCAGCATTCCACTTTCAGGAAACTGTCCATGTTTCTAATGCCACATGAAAACCCACGTGGTCACCATGTCACTCCTTTAACACAACTACCTGCCCAGTTCCCGAGAAGGTCCGTGATCCTCTTCCTAACCTTGAAATAGCTGACCAGTGAATGAATGAATACCTATCATGTATATAGCAGGCCCTGGGTAAAACACCAATGAAATCATGTGGCCATCAGACCAAGTAAGTATGATTATTATTTCTACAAATAGTCCCTGACTTATAGGGATGGTTTGGCTTATGACTATTTCAACTTTACAGTGGATATGTGTTCTGTAGAAACCATACTTAAAGTATGCAAATAACTGTTCTGTTTTCCTTTCAGTATAATATTCAATAAATTACAAGAGATATTTAATATTTTATCATAAAATAGGCTTTGTGTGAGATGATTTTGCCCAAACGTACACCAATATAAGTGTTCTGAGCATGTTTAAGGTAAGCAAAGCTCAAATATACTGCGCGATAGAGCAGGAGGACTAAATGCATTTTCAACTTTACAATGTTTTCAACTTACCATGGGTTTATCTGGACATAATTATAAGTTAAGGAGCATGTGTACTCAGCAAGTTGAAGACACCAAGGCTCGGAGGTCTGCTGGAATTTGCCCAAGGCCACATGGCTGGGAAGCCAGAGGGGCCAGGATGCAAACCTGGAGAGCAAGACTCTATCTAGCCCACCTGAGAGGTTCTCTGGGCAGAATTTAAGGGCACCACCCAGATTCCACCCACAAACCTTCAGCAAAGCCTGGTTAAATCTGAATGCTAGCTTGGTCTACACAGATTAGCCTCCGCCAGGTGCCCCAGCATTGTACCAACTGCCCAGAGTCCTTCGTGAGCAGCAAATGTGCACAGGGCTTTGTGTGACCAAATCTCAGCAAATAAGGCAGATGAAACTAAAAAGTTCTTATTTTGGATGTTCGGGATGGAAAGTACAGTTCCTCTGAGATCTCTACGGAGCTGCATTCGAGGGAGGAATGAGTGCCTTTATTCTCAGGAAAAGTTAAGCTGCAATGGGACTCACTTAAGTTTATTTTAAAAAATGGTGAGGACAGTAAAAGACAAGAGGACAGTGCTATGCTAGGAACAGTTCTTACAGGCCTCATCAAAGGAACAGGCCAGCCTCTCTCTGCAGCCAAACAAAACTAGTGATTCTGCACTTACGGGGACTAGGGGAAGTGTGCAGTGGCCAGGTCACGTGGCTTTCACCTCCATCCACAGTGTCAGTTTACCCCTTGGGCTGCCCTCTGGAGCGAGGAGAATTTAATACAGCAGAGGTCTATTAAAACGACACCTGTTAAAGCCTTCAAAAATAAAATCAGTCTTCAAAGGCGGAAAGCAGGCAAGATAAGCTCTCCTCACTTGGTTACATTTTCAGAGCCAATTTTAAATTAGACAGTGAAACAGATGGAGGCATTTGAAACCAACATTTAAAACTTTTTATCATAAGTGATTGTTCTACCACGGTTCTATGAAAGTCTGGTTTACAACATATTCCTGTTAGTGGTGGAAAAGATCTCATGTCACAGACAACAGCCAAGAAGAAAGGGCAAGGAGATCAAAGGCAGTAGGGCCAAGGTAGGTCAAGTGGGTAATTTCTGATCAGCAAACTTACTCTACAATGGGCCAGATGGGAAATATTTTAGGATTAGTGGGTCACACAGTCTCTGTCATGACCACTCAGTTCTGCTGCTGTAATGTAAAAGCATCCATAAACAATATGTAAATAAATGAGTGTGGCTGTGTTCCAATAAAACTTTATTTACAAAAGTAAGTGGTGGGCCAAGATTTGGGCCACCAACCATAGTCTGCTGACTCTGTTAACATCATGGCAACCAATCTGGGTTTCTGAGGGACAGGGACCCAGATTCTAATTCTAGCTTTTTTTTTTTTTGAGTTGGAGTCTCATCAGTCGCCCAGACTGGAGTGCAGTGACCGCTCCCGGCCACCGCAGCCTCGACCTGCTGGGCTCCGGCGATCCTTCCGCCTCAGCCTTCCAAGTAGCTGGAACTACAGGTGCGTGCTACCACGACCAGCTAATTTTTTGATTTATTGTAGAGATAAGGTCTTGCCAAGTTGCCCAGGCGGGTCTCGAACCCATGGGCTCAGGCCATCCACTCACCTCGGCCTCCCAAGGCGGGGGATTACAGACTGAGCCACCGAGCCCAGCTTGTCCATCGTTTCTTTTTCCCTTTTTTGTTAGACTTACCTTTTATGTTATCCAAATGAGTATCAAATTTTGTGTTATCCTCTAGGATTTACTTTTTCTCTCCACTTAGTGTATTGCTAAGATTCATTTGTGTCGTTGTGTGTCACTGACGTTCATTTATTTTGATTCTTATATGAAACTCTATTATATAAATACACTGCTGTGTATTCACTAGTCTTTTGCCATGGGCTCTTAAGTGTACATGTTTTGTTAATATGAACGATGGCAGTATAGCTATATATAACTTTCTCATATAATTGTTGCCCACAGGGGGGATAAATGTTCAGCTTTATATGAGGGTGGACCCCCCAAAAGTGTCATTTATTTATAAGAAATTGTGAGCCGGGCTCGGTGGCTCAGCCTGTAATCCCATGCTTTGGGAGGCTGAGGTGAGTGGATTGCCTGAGCCTGCAGGTTCGAGACCTGCCAGGGCAACTTGGCGAGACCTCGTCTCTACAATAAATAAAACAATTAGCTGGGCATGGTAGCGTGCGCCTGTAGTTCCAGCTCCTTGGAAGGCTGAGGCGGAAGGATCACCGGAGCCCAGCAGGTCGAGGCTGCGGTGGCCGGGAGTGGCCACTGCACTCTAGTCTGGGCAACAGAGTGAGACTCCAGCTCAAAAAAAAAAAAAAAGAAATTGTGTATTAGTCTTACATATTTAAACTTCAGTCACCTTCAAAGTACTCTCTGTTTGATGCAATGTACCTATCAGGGTGCTTTTCAGTTTTTGAACTCATCACTTTTGATTCTTTTTAGTACTTCTGCCATTTTGTGTTTCCCCTTCTCCTCATCAGCAAAATGTTTCTCTTTGAGGACTTTTTTAATCCGGGGAAACAAAAAAAAGTCACTTGGGGCAATCGGGAGAATGGGGCCCAGGCGTCATGACGTGTTTTGGTCAAAAACTGCTGAACACTCAGCACAGTATAGGGAGGTGCATTGTCGTGGAGGAAGAATCAGTCCCCTGCTTGCCACACCTTGATGTGTTTCTTCTGCAAATCCTGCTGCAACCTTCTCAAAACTTCCAGATATAAACTCTGCTGACCATTTGATCTGGAGGAACAAGCGGCCTGCCCTCCAAAAGATAATTCTGTTTTTGGGGGGTCCCCTTCATATTGCTGCTATGGTCTGAATGTTTGTGTTTCTCTGCAAATTCATGTGTTGAAATCCTAAACCCCAGGGTGATGGTACTAGGAGGTGCGACCTTTGGAAAGTGGTTCTATCACGAGGCAGAGCCCTTGAGATTGGAAGTAGCGCCCTTATGAAGAGATCCCGGAGAGCTAGCTCGCCGCTCCACCGTGTGAAAACACAGCATCCACGTGCCATTTGTGACCCGAAAACGAGTCCTCGCCAGACACTGCGTCTGCTGGCACCTTGGTCTCATACTTCTCAGCCTTCAGTGTTGTGAGAAATAAACTTCTGCTGTTATTAAGCCATCCAGCTTATGGCATTTTGTTCTAGCAACCTGAATGGACCCAAATGAATACTAAACTGTTTTCCAAGTGTACAGACACTTTCGTTCCAATTTGCAACGTAGAAGAGATCCTGTGGAAGCACATTCTCCCAAATCCTCGATATCGTCAAATTTTAAATGGCTGCTTGAAAGAACATAATACACTGTCACATGGTGTTTTTGATGTGCATTTCCTCCATTGCTCAGAGTTGAACACCGTTTTAAATGTTTATTGGCCATGTGTATTTCCTCTTCTAAAATATGCATGGATAGAGTAATGTTTGGAAAAAGATAAAATGTATTGACTTCAGATAAATTGACATCTTAAATATAAAGAATGGAACTTAATGTTCTTGGACCACATAAGGAAATAAGTTTTAGACCTTGGGGCAGGAAAGACCTCCCAAACATAACACATAACCTGTATCTATAAGACATTGATACATTTGACCATACTAAAGTTGGGAGGTTTTATTAATCAATAAACATGTTCAAGACAGTTAAAGGCAAGTTACAGACTGAAAGAAAGTATTTACAATACATGCCACCAACAAAAGATTAATAGCAAAATAATATATATGTTTAGAACACCTCTAAGCCATCAAGAAAGATTTTTAAAAAACGATGGAAAAATAAACAAATGACATGTAGATGTAGTTATTTTACTTTTCATGGTATTCTAACCTACCATCTTCAAAATTAGAGACAGTAAGTTGAAATTATTAAGAATATGAACTTTGGATTAGAAAAAACGGCTTTGTTCAAATCCTCGCCCTGGCACTGATTAATTGTATGATCTCTGGCAAGTTTTCTTGAGCTTTTTGAGTTTCAGTATTCTCAGTTGTAAAATGTTATTGTGCCATTAATTGATGAATGGATATGTACAATATGGTCCATACAATGGAATATTATACAGGCACAGAAATGGACGAATTACTGACTCATGCTACAACATAGATAAACCTGAAAACACGGTGCTACATGAAAGCAGCCAGTCTCAAAAGGCTGCACAAATAATTGTATGTCGTGATTTATACGAAATATCCGGAACGGTCAAATCTACAGGAACAAGAAGTAGGCTTGTGGTTGCTGTGGTCTGAATGAGCCCCCTTCAGATTTAGGTTGAAACAGTCCTCATTGTGGTGGTACTAAGAGGTGGAGGTCTCTGGGGAAGTGATGAAGGCACGAGGGTGTTGCCCTTGCAAATGGATTTGGGCCCTGCCAAGGGGCTCAGGGCTGGGGGGATGCTTAGTCCCTCTGGGCCCTTCTTTCCTGTGTGCCGTGTGAGGATGCAGCAAGGAGACCCTCTCCAGAAGCCGAATGCTGGGACCCTGATCTTCAACTTCCTGGCCTCCAGCACCGTAAGAAACGAAGTTCTGTTGTTGGCAATGCCCAGCTGTGGTATTTTGTTGTAGCAGCACGAATGGACTAAGACAGTGTGATCCAGGGATAGGGAGAGAGGGGAATGGCACATCGCTTTCTGTGGTGATGAGATGCTCTGGAGTTAGACAGGGATGATGGTGGCACAATCTTGTGAGTGTGCTAAAGCCCGCTGAATTGTACAATTTAAATTGGTGAACACATGGCTTGTGAGTTCTGTACAAATTAACAAATTGTTCTTGTGAGCATTAAATGAGACACCTTCATGAAATTTCTCAGCATGTTGCCTGCCACATAATAATCACGTGAGATCGATAAGTTGTCTAAAAGATGCGACTCCGTTTTCGTCTATTCAAGTAGCCGTTAAGTGTCTCTCACGCACGTCAACATATCATGTATGTCATTTGCACCCTCAGTAAAATGACCTTTGGAAATAGGAGTAAAAGAATTACGCTAGCTGTCCATGTAAATAATGGCTGCCATTTATCGACTGCCTGCTAGATACTAATTCCAGTACTGGATGTTTTTTACAATTTTCTTGTTAAATCTGTGATCAATATTATGAGTTATCCCTATATTGCGTTTGAGAACACCGATGCTTCTTTTTGCCCAAGGGCAAACCACCAGCGGACAGGAAAATAGAACCCCAAACTTCTCAACTCCAAAGTCGCTTATCCTGCTGCACCGCGTCCCCCAGAGGCCTGGACCGCCGCAGGAAATGCTGGAGAATGCCTGAGAGTGCTGTGACCCACGGACTCTTCTCCAGGAATGTGTTCAGTCCACTTAAAAATAAAGCTCCCGATATAGCAGCAGGATTCTTTTTTCTTTGAGCACTAAAGACTATTTTATAAATAGGCTGCTGCTGGTGGTAGCTTGCTTCTGAAATTCTCCAAACTTCCTTTCATGTACAACACAACATATGGGTTAACTTATAGCACAGAAGAAGAACTAAATGAGTCACTTAAATGTCAATCCTGTGAATATCATTTCAATCAAAACATGTGAAATTCCCTCATCACAATTCTCCACGGCATCTCTCATAATTAGTAAGATCTCTGAGCCAGTACTACGGTGTTAGAAAAGTTTATAATAGACTGCATGTAACGGAAATACCATCAATAAGAATAGACTGCAAAATCATTGAGATATGTCACCTTCTAGCAAGTCGGCTTCCATGAACAGACCTCCGTGGAAGTTTTATTTTTACCCCAGGCTTTATTTGATCTGCTGGCAACCACAAGACTTGGAGCTGGGACTGAGGACATCACAAGAATACTTTCTTTCATGAGACGACCCTTGCATCATCGTGCCAAATTCTCTTGCCAGGGCTTGTCAGCAGTGCGGTGCTCGGGTCAGCAAGCTTTCAGAAGAAGCCCCAAATGAAGCCAGGGGCGTTTGAATGAAAAGTTGCCCCTTTCGACTTTGGCAAACTGCATTTCATATATAAGAGCCAGCGTTTCACTGAGAAGAACTCTTCAAGTTTATCAGAAAGTCGGCATTCCAAGTCACCACTGAGCTTCCTGCCTGAAGGAGAAACCCACCTCTTGGGTGCCGTCCACGGGGTGGAAGCGGTGATGTTTGTCTTCCATATTGCTACCACATTTATTTGCATCATTGCCTCTCTCTCACAGACAGGAAATTGAAGCTTGAAGCTGTTAAACGACCCATCTAAGCTACGCAGCCGGTAGGTGGAGGGCTGAAATGAGAACGGATGCCATTCTGGTCCCCCAAAGCGGGGCCGTTTTCATAACATGGCTGCCTTTCAGAGAAATGCATTGATTAAGCAAAAGAGGATGTCATAACCACAGGAATGAACTCATTCTTCTACATAATGCCCTCTAAAATGAGACTTTAAAGGCATGTTCTAAAGAGTTATTCCAAAATCAAAGCCATTTCTACCTGTCCTCTTTCACGGTCCTGATTTTTGAAAGGAAAACTTTTCATGTCCCACTCTTTGTGTTTCCAGGGAGAAACGGCTTGCCCCTCTCCCACTCGGTTCCTCTTCTTCCCCAAGGGAGGAGGATGACCACTGGGAGGCTGCCGAGAGCGCCCTCTCCGGGGACTGCCGAAGGGAGGGGGCTGCCCTGGAGCGCGAACAGACCCCACTCCGCCTCTCCTGATGCGCTGGGCCGTCTGCTCTCAGATGCGCCAGACTCACGCTGCCCTGGCGACTTCTGGGTGCTCAGCAGCCCTCCCCTCGGGCACCCTCGTGGCAAGTCATGTGGAAGGGAGAACAAACCCTAAATGCTCCCGCTTCCAGAGGACCAGCGAGCTCACTGGAAGGAGCGGTGGCATCTGTGGGCACCAGGCAGCTCCACTTTCGCCCTAGCCCTGAGCCATGTTTCTGACACAATTTACCAACGTCTTCTGATCCCCAT